>JABWIB010003052.1:4138-29434 GCA_016617825.1 Platyplectrum ornatum | reverse complement strand
AAAGTTCCATTCTGGCCCAGTCGCTGCGGCAGGCAGCGGGGCTTGGATGGAGTCAGGGTCAGGGCTTATTTGTCCAGTTTTCGGCTCCCCAAAATGTTGTGAAGTATGTCATTTAATGGTGTGACCCTTCTTGTGATTGTGCATGACGGACATGTTGTGATATAAAGAAAATTGCATAAAAATATGTCTTTTCTTTAGGATTACTGCAATGGCGAAAGTGGAACCTTCCGGATTCTTGTGGGAAACGTGGGCTGTGGCTTCACTGGAGAGAAATGTTCCAAACAGATCACGATTTTCTTTAGAAATGGAGAAATTGAATTAGCCAGTGGAAAGGTCTGTATAGTGTATAGAATGTCACCTTTATTGTCTGGGGAATATACATCATCTGCTATGGGTATAACCTGAAATTGGGGGCACAACTCAATATGAGCAAAGTTAGCCTGGGGGGCTAATACACACACACACCAATCATTGCTCACTCGTCCTGTGGTTCCGCACCCTCTCTTCATGCTTCCATACAGTGGCTGTCAGCACTTGGATTGGTGAACAGTTCTGGTCATCGACCAATCAGCTTGCAGAGTGTCATTCACTGTATGGCTACTGGCTAAGATGCAGATAGAGAATGCTGCTGGCGGCTCTGCCCATGAGTAATCCACTATCAGGGTGGCCAGGGCCGGGGCTGGATTAAGAGCCACATGTACCTGAGTTTATGATGACAGGCCCATTGGAGTGGTCAGTGGGTATGACCATTGTTATGTGTGGTGGTCAGTTATATGTGGGCCACCTAATGACACTGCGCCCTCCCTCATCACAATGATATCATTAGCTGCAGCGCTAGGGCCTTTCTGAGAATGGAGGCCTGGGGCTGTAATCCCATTAACCCCATTGTTAATCTGGCCCTGACCGGGAAGTGGTATATGGGGGAAAATGCGATTGTAACAAAGGAGCAGAAAATGAGTACCTATGGGAAAACCTCAAACAAGGCCCGTAACCTCTAACCTCACCGGGGGCTCTATAGCATCTGTAATAGATTTATCTTCGTATCGCACATACAAGCCATGCTGAAGTCAAAATAATCCTAATCAATTTCATGTTTCAGAAACAGCTATAGAAGCGCCATTGATGGAAAGTTACGTCGTTTGTTATGGTATTTTACTGGTTTTTCAATGTTTCTTATCTTTGTTTTAGGTCATCATTAGAAGGCCGCTGCATAATGACAATGGATTTGATATTCTTCAATCTGGGAACTTTTATATTCTGAGACTTGGAAGTGAAATGTCTGTGACCTGGGACAAAGGGATGAGATTTTATATCACCATGAAGGAAAGCTTCAGGGTAACCAATGTTCAATTATCATAACTAAATCATTTAAAGTAAATATAGTATAAACCAGGGCTCGAGGTGGGGGTGTATACGGGGGTATGCCATACCGGCACTTCTCCCAACAATGAAAACCTACAAATCTCCATTGACTTCTATTATATTCTGTGTTTCCATACCGCCACTTCTAAATTTCCACTTCGATCACTGGTATAAACTGCATTTATAAACATACGTACTTACACTCAGACGATCATATACATGAACTACAGACACACACACAGACACACAGCCATACCAGGATTGCCGACACGGTTTACCCACTCTTAAGTAAGTCAATAGTGCATCTGAATCTGCTCCAGTGTTATTCTCATGCAACGTCTCCCGCGGTTCTGTTATAGATTTCTTCTTGGACAGGCCGCGCTTGGCTAGATAAGATCATTTAGAGTGTGACTGCTGTATGAGCTAGGTGTGCTGTGTTGTTTGGAATTTGGGTTTGTGCTGTGAATAGTTGTTCTCCTTTGGTGCGTTTCAGCTCTTTGTTAAGGTGTTAAACCTCTGGTGTCGGCCAATGTGCCGCAGTGATGCGATATCTGCTCCAGACGTGACCTGTGATACAACCACCGTTGTTGTCGTTCCTGACTAAGCTGCTATTTATTACCGCTAACTCCCCTCCTGTGTCGTTTTGCCTTTTGTGTAACATGTGTTTGTTCCTCATTTATTTATGTCTGGTTTCAATTTGTCAGTTTTCCAAACAGGTTTATGCACTCTTCACTCTCGTCTCCACACTCCCTACTGTGGGCCTGACCCAGAGCGACGAGCCATGAGTTCAATAGCCAAACATATCTTTGCCATTACATATAAATAAATCCCTAACCCGATAAACCCCTCCCAAATCCAACCTAACTCTGCCCAAACCCATTATCAGAAATAATGGGGTCCAAGAATACCCCACCAAGCCCCATACACCCACTTATCTTCCTGTGCTCTGGTCCCCGTTCTCTTTGTTCAGCCAGGCCCGAGAGGAGCAGCTGACACGGATGTCAGTACTCTGGGCATGCTCTCACCGGGCCTGAGACAGGAGTCCCGGCTATCCCCCCTCTGATGACGACCTTGCCTGACTCCTCCCAAGTGCCACCGCTTTTCACCCTCTGTGGGGTAAAATAAAATTTTAAAAAACTGCATTGGGAGGTATGCTATTGTATGTAAGGCCTAGTTCTGGCAAGTGAGTCGAGTCTGTACCCAAATACACAACACTTTTGAGTCAGTTTAATGGCACCTTCTACAGGGCATATCTAAATGCAGGATGGCGATGACCAGAGGCAGAACTACCACTGGTGCAGCAGGTGCAAGGAACTGGGGCCCATGAGGATCCAGGGGCCCATGGACTCATGTGTGCAGGTGCTGCAGTTGTCACTGTCCCCGAAACTCTCAGCTCAGCTGTTCGGCTGTCGTGTTCCTGACAGCTGATCGGCTGAACATAGCGACTGTGTCAGGGACAATCAAGTGGTGCTGGCTGTAAATCTGCCTATACCTGGTGTGCGTACGTCCTGGGAATCTACCAATATAACCAATAAACAGCACGTCCATCCTTTTGAAGGGAAAGGGGCCAAAAGAATATTTTTGACAATCTAGTTGCGTCTGGAACATTTGCATGAATGTTTAACCTTCACTAAATAAGACAGGTCGAATGTCATGCAACCTAGGGCTGTGCCAAACCAAATGCCCAGGGATGATCAGGAGAAGGGTGTGATTGGAGTTGAAAGGCTAGTTATCTGCTGGCATTCATGCTGACATCATGTTAATGAGTAGACACCTAACACCCGTGCTGAAAGCAATGTGGAGGCATTACAGCCCTAGTGGAATACCCCTCCCATCTGTCACATGCAATGGGCTGTTGGCATGCAATGTCTTATCTGCTTTCACAGCTGCAAATGAAGATGGAGGGGTCATTGGGAATATAAGGATCTCCTACTGTTCTGGTTTTGGTCGGACAAATCAATTTGTGAACCACAGAATGGAAAGAGCTTGACCGAAAGCCGTTTGAATCGTCAGTGGTGTACAAGGCCATTTTAGCAAATGCAGGGTCAGGTATACGGTCACAATGCAAGAGTCAAGCCTGACTGACATATAATTATTATTATACATAGAAAGTGATGGCAGATAAGAGTCATATGACCCATCTATTCTGCCATCTATTAAACTACACTGACCATAGTTTATTCTCATGGATTTTTTTTGAGTTATAGTATATTTATCCCAATTGTTCTTAAACTGTTCTCAGGGCCGGTGCTAGGTCTCTGGGCACTCTAGGTGGAACCTACCACCACCCCCTCCCAACCTTTTCCATCCCTCCGGTCCGGTTCACATAGGAGAGGGGGACGGCACTGTTCTATAGAGGAGCGGCCCCCTAGGCTGGGTAATTATTTACATGCTGGGTTATAATATAACCCGTCATGTAGATGGGTAGATGGAGGTAGCAAGGGGGTGCTTTTGCCGCCTCCCCTGGGCACCAGCCCTGACTGTTCTGTTGTACTAACCTCCACCACTTCTGATGGGAGGCTATTCCACTTATCCATCACCTTATCCATCACCAAGTAAATCTTCTACACATTTCCTCTGAACCTTCCACCCTCCAGTCACACCATGTACCATTTGGACAATGTCTAATGTATTTATGTTCTTCTTGAGATATTTCTGAACACAGTATTCCAGGTGACTTCGCACCAATGACCTAAATTGGAAAATTCCAAAAATATTCTTTTAACGTCATATACAAAAAAATGAAAATCTCAACTTAATTCGCGTTCTGGGCAATTGTTTGCTTTTAAAGTGCATATCTCCCCAATTATGTTACGAAACTCTAAAAAAAACAAGTGGAAAGAAAAGAACAAATTAGGTGAGAAGCAGATATGTTGGTGGGATAAGGAAGCTCGCCAGTGCGCTGCAATCATAACATCACACTCACTAAAATATTTTATGTTGTTTCAACCAATTATAAAAATGTGTATTCCCAGGAGAAAGTCTGTGGTTTGTGTGGAAACTTCGATGGAATTGAAAACAACGATTTGATGAGTAGTAATAATCAGGTGGAAAATAACCCCAGCAACTTTGGAAATTCTTGGAAAGTGAAACCTCTTTGTGCTGATGCTGCAATGGTGAGTATAGAGGTCGCATTGTCTTCAAAATGTCTTTACGACAGTTCATATATCTATTTATTGATATAAATACAGGGATAAAATACTGTTACTTTTGCCACGTTTTGCATGCATTTCATATAGGGGCTGATTCAATTTGCTTCACGTGAAGTTTTCCCCCTTACGCAAACAGCGTAAGGGAGGAAGACTCACGTTTTTTAGCTCACGGCTCATTGAGACGCGTACTAAAAACGCAAATCCCCAGTAACGTAAGAGACAGGAAAAAGCGCACATTGCGCTTTTTCCTGTCTTTGCGGGGGATTGAATCGGCCCCATAGTCTTAAGTTGCCATTCGCAAGATGATTTTTAGCCCAAAAAATTGTCTAGTGTGAGGGAAGCTAGAAAAAAAACGTTGATAAAACGCCTCTTCAGCTCTGGGGAACGAAATCATTATCCATCCGAATTCCAAATTGGTAAATGATATATTGTAGAGATGGTGCTGTTGTAAATCACATTCCATTATTTAATCATGTCACTTACAGTATCTTGTTGAGGCAGCTCTGGCAGGCACCGGAGAGGTGCCCAGCTGCTTCCCCGCTCCCACTATTATGAATGACGTTCTGCTGGACGGGAATGCCGACTTTCTTAACTTCCTCTCCTATCGGGGAAAAGAAGCGCCACAAGAGCAGAGGAGAAGCCGGGTACCCCTCCGGTGCCTGCCATGGCTGCATCACCACCAGCAACATTGGGCACCACTAGAACCATATCGTTCTAGTGAATGGTGGCGAAGACAGGGTTTACCCAAGGCAACATCACCCTGTTTATCGGCACCGATTTGCATTAGAACAATAGTGAATGCCCAGCTCAGTATGCTTCCACTTCCACAAATGCAAAATATATAAACAAATAAAGGTATTTTCTATAAAAAAAACTTACAAAACAATAAAACATGGAAGAAGAATATGGTTTTAATGGTCTGTTAATAAAAGTTTAAATAAATAAACATTTGTGTGTTAATAGTGTACATATAGATAGAAATGAACTTTTTCTGTGTATATCAATTCATCCTTATGATAATTATGTGTGTTATTGTAATGTTACTTTTCTCTTATAGTTCACGGACACGACCTCTATGGCACTGTGTGAAGGCAACGTCTTGAAACAGGCCGCGGTTGAACATGCCTGCACCATTTTATTAGAAGGACTCTTTGATGAATGTGTGAAATTGGTATGTGATGTCCCCTTCATTTTACATTGCCCCCATAGTATACTCCCAGAAAAGGTAGCATACGATAGACTAAACAAAAATGAATAGCACCAAATGGGAAATCACAGTCACAAAGTGCCAGATTCCCAAGGAAAGTTTACATGGGTATAGATTCACAAACGTTGGGCCACAGTATCGTCACATGAGTATGTTCACATTTTGGACCTTTTCCACTCGCACAGACCAAATTAAGATGTCCAATACTCCATACTCTCTATACCCTTCAACAACTGTGTCGTCACTTCACTGAACCCAATTTTACGGAGTGGTGCAAAAAACTGTACATTAATTTAAGTTTAAATTAATCTGACTCTAGAAATCCTGTTTTTCATTCACCATAATATTCATAATGTATAGTTCAAGTTTTTGTTATCCATTTGCACAGGTTGACCCAATGCCCTACTATGAGATTTGCACTTATGATACCTGCAGCTGTGAGTCCATTGGAGACTGTGCATGCTTCTGTGACTCCATCGCTGCTTATGCCCACGCGTGCGCCCAGAAGGGAGTCATTGTGCCATGGAGATCATCACACTTCTGTCGTGAGTAATAGAGACCCGCCCCCTAGGAGCCGTTTCAGCTCGAGGCTAGCAGAAAAAGAATCAACCAATAGGTTGATTCTCACATAGATACTAGACTGTTCTGTAGTCCTATTATGTCAGGCATGTGTATAATAATTATTTTTTTTGTCTTTTTTCTGAATACAGCTCAGAGCTGTGAGGAGAAAAATAAGAAGGAGCTGGAATATGTGTGTGAATGGAGATACAACAGTTGTGCCCCAGCTTGTCCAGTGTCCTGCCAACACCCTGAGCCTGCAAATTGCCCCCTGAAGTGTGTGGAAGGCTGCCAGGCACATTGCCCACCTGGTAAGCTATTTCCTGCTCGCTACATTTAAACTTTCATATTCATATTTCATATGTTTTCCAATGTGCAGGTGACAATTCTGTAAATATATGTATATGTGTTTTGAGGACCTCTAGTGGGCATTTGTTGTATTGCATCACTATGGCTAATAAAGAGAGTATCTAATGGAAGGCCTTTGCTGAAAATGTATTGAAAATGAAGTTTGTATTACCTTTAAATATAAGGAAAAGATAGTTGAAATGAGTCATGAGTCCCAAAAGTACTGTACTCGAGTATAAGTTGACCCGAATATAAGCCGAGACACCTAATTTCACCTAAAAAAACTGGGATAACTGACTTGAGTATAATCTCTCCCCAGCTGGGCCCTGCTCCCCAGTATGTCTGTCTGTCACCCCTGTGAAAGGCTCATGTCACTCATGTCACTGATGGATCGATGCCCCCATACAACTGCATTGTCTCTGGTCTCTATGTCCAGCTCCTATAGATCTTCCCCTATATGTCTCTATTGTCCCTCTCTTTCCCGCATGTGCATCTGGCTTAAAGCAGCAGTGACATCAGTGGGAAGAATGAAAGTACGTAGAGCTGGCTGATCGATGTGGTCGGGATTCGGCTATGTGGAATGATAACTAGGAACACACACAGAAACACAGTCCAGCACCATCATACCGTATATACCCGAGTATAAGCCGAGGGGGCACTTTCAGCACATAAACATATATTCGGCTATACTCGAGTATATACAGTATTTATTAACTTAGATAATGGAGTTAAAGCCACCATCAGCAGTAAGGACTGTCTGAACTTTGACTTTGAAGGGAGATAGTGGCCAGCGGCTGCACTGCCTGGTATATATGTGACATCTCCTAGGGAATGGAAACTCATGGCACTCATGTTGCGAACAATAAGCAAAGGCTTTTACCCTTCCTACGACAAAAATACATTGGCTGCACCTCTAATAAATGTTACTCGCAGGCTCTTGTTCAGCTCCCATGTTACTGAATGCAGAGGGGAAGCCGGGAGGGTTGGCTATTCATAGGCCAGGAATTCCTGCTGGCTCAGGCCTGGCCAAGACCTTTCCTTTTATTATTTCTACCTGATTTCTTTTTCTTACGACTGCACATCTGTTGTCAAATATGTGAACGTAGAACCATTGTCAGCATATTGCAGAACCCTAAGTGAGACAATAAATCACCAGGATCACAATTAAGCAGAGTTTGGACTAACGTGCAAAAAAGTAAGCAGTGGCCTTTACTTTTACTCCCAGTCCCAGGTGTTTCCTATCGCAAAGGGTGAAATGCTGCAAATATTCTCAGAAAAAGAGCTGTCTGGGTGTAGAGTAAATTCTGTAATAATTCAGTGAACTGAAAGCAATACACATTTTTCATTATTAAATTAGGGTTTTTTTTTCGTGGAGCTTTTTGCACTTTGTTTATTTAAAAAAAATATTACCATATTCAATTTCTATCCAAATTTGCCCGATCAGGGAAATAGAATCAAGAGACACTGAATGGTGTATGTTCATTCATGTATCACTTGCTCCAAGGGCTTGCACTTCCTAGGTCAGACCCCCGCTCCCATAATCAGACCTCAAGATCAGCCTCCTCCTCCAAAGAAATAATAAATCGGTTTCCAGGTAAAAATTGTGCCACAGAGATCATCACACTTCTGTCGTGAGTAATAGAGACCCGCCCCCTAGGAGCCATTTCAGCTTAAGGCTAGCGGAAAAAAGAACCAATAGGATAGTTTCTCTCATATAGATCAGCTCAGATCAGTCCAATAATCAATCCCTCACCCAAGAAATAATAAATCAGTTCTTATCAGACTAAATAATCCACTAATTAGACCAATGATCAACCACTCCCCCACTGAGCTATATTTCTTTCTTATGTCAATTGTGCAGATAAGTGGCCTGTGCAACCCCTGACTACACAAGTACACCCTAAGCCATCCCCTTAATTTAAATTCCCCTTCCTCCCTTGCTGTATTTTAGGTAGGTGGGGGTAAAAGACTGGCCCAGCAGGTGGAACTTCAAGCGAGTGGGACATTGTTCTATGCACTTGAAGTTCCGGCCAGCAACATCTGGAGCACGTAAAGAAGCTGCCAGTAAATTGTCTCGACTTCCATATTGTCTATGTAGAAGTCCGGCCGTGAGCGTGATTCTGCATACTGTCCATTCTATTTCTTCCATTGTACAAATGACTGTAAATGTGTATGTAGAATCTACACTCAGTTTTCCTTTTAGCTAAATGAGTGTCGGTTGGCGATATAAACAGACCACAAATTACTAGAAATACTAATGTTTATGCATATTAGGGACTGGACACTCCCCTATATCACCTAAATCCCTTCCAGTCTCTTCACACTCCCTATGTACATCCCTCACCCTCAACTTGGAACAGATACAGAACTCTAAGCCCGGATACCTTCTGTATCTGACCACTTCCCGAATCCATAACTCATCCCTTCCTTAAGAGTGTACGTAACCCTTTTATGTACTATTAGAATGCCTCCTTCTACAGAGCGGAAGTGAAATCATTTCCCACTCAGTCCTGATTTACTACCAGGGTGAAATTCCCATACCTTCCAACCATTCCGATCCCAGTGGTATCGACAGGGCCGCTGCTAGGTCTCTGGACACCATAGGTGAGACCTAGCATTGCTCCTTCCTCCCCCAATCACCCAACCCCCCGCTGCCCTCCTATTCTGGTTCACATAGGAGAGGAGGGCACCACCATTCTATACAGGATTGGCAGATGCCCTCCCAGGTTGGCTACTTATTTACATGCCAGGTTATGATATAACACAGCATATAAATTGAGGGGATGCTTTCACTGGCCCCCTTGGGCCCATAGACGATCGCCTAAGATGGCCTATTGGCATCACCAGCCCTGGTACAGACCCCATTAAGGGGGACAGTCCTGTCTGCTTTATAGTTTGTATTGAAAAGAAACTGGAGGCTTCATAAGTTTTTTACTTAAAAGAAGAGTTTGAGATGGGGAGGGACCAGCGGGTGGATCCCGATCCTTATTTGTCCCCTTTATGTCACCCTTTTAAATATTGGGATCTACAGAGTCCATCTGCGGGTAGCGCTAGGTTTGTACTGGGTGGAATGCCCTGCCACTAACCCTTTACCTGATAGATAATTATACTTAAAATGTCATAAAACCTTTTCAGACTTTTTAGGTAAAATATTTTTTTGTAAATGGACCCTAAAAGAGCGCACATTCGGCAACTATATATTTGCAACCTGTCCCATAATCAGAAACAGTTGAAGTAACAGTTCGGAATAATTTGGAACAGCTGAGCAGATGGCGGCTTAATAGGATGGATACATATTGCTGGCCGGGACTTCTGAAAACAAATTCCAACATCTATAAGTATTTGCAAATAACGTTTTTATTGGGTGGGGAAGGAATGCTTTTAGTAGTTATCTGACGGATTTTCTTTTTTGTTTTTTTTTTGTTTGTTATAAAATTGTAGTCTTTAGCACCAGGGCGAACCTTTTATTTAGATTCACTGTATTTACTTTTAAAATGAATAAAATAATGTCCACATGATCGATGCAAACATACAGGGCCTGATCCAGGGGTGTACGCAATAACATTTTTATTCCAGTCTACACAATAAATACTGATAAGACAGGACACATCCCTTTGTCGCTATAGGACACACATCTTTGGCGGTACAGGACACACCTCTTTGGCGGTAAAGGACACACGCCTTTGGCGGTACAGGACCCATCCCCTTGGTGGTACAGGGCACACCCCCTTGGTGTTACAGGACACACCCCTTTGGTGTTACAGGACACAACCCTTTGGTGGTACAGGACACACCCCTTTGGTGTTACAGGACACACCCCTTTGGTGGTACAGGACACACCCCTTTGGTACAGTGCCTTGATAGTGCTGTCACAATCACCATTATATTCATTTGCCATTGTTACTAAGTTCACTTGAATCTCTATTTGATGATCAAATATTCTAATGTATGTAGGGAACCAATCATTACAAACCCTCTACAACTGTGTGTATTTATCCTAATTAGGTAAAATTCTGGATGAAGTAACTGAATCATGTATTGATCCCAGCGACTGCCCTGTGTGCGTAGTGTCTGATCAGCGAATCCCACATGGAAAGACCATTATACTGGAAGAAAATAATCCAGCACTCTGTCAGCAATGGTAATAGTATTACATATCCATGCTTTGCTTCATTGGGGGTGATCAGATAATTATTGCACAGGGTATAACAAGAACTAATTTGTTAGAAATCCTACCAAACAGTCCAAAACGCTCTGTCCTGGTAATCATCACCAATTCTACCAGCATATGTTCATGGTGATAGGAAGGTCAGCTCAGTTATCAGGTAGTTTATCTTTATACATTTTTATTACACAAGAATAAACTGCATACCTAAAACACGTCTGTTACATACCTCCTGCTTTTGGGGGACTGTCCCGCTGTCCCTCCCGCCTCCCAGACAAACTTTGTTTTTAATTTGTATGTAACGAGCCACGGCATCAAAAGGGGCGTTGCTTGGTCGGAAAGGGGTGGAGCTGGTGTGTGCTGGGGTGGAGTTGGGCTGGTCCAGGGTCTGGGCTTATGTGTCCTGCGCTGTAACCCTGTAAGTTGGGAGGTATGCCAGTAGTCACTGTTACAATATGCAATTATTGTTGTCATGCAAAGCCCACCGCCAAAAACGGTATAATTGGACAGAAACATCAGGGCCTTGGAAAGTGGGGATGTTGTCCATAGCAACCAATCGGATTTGAGCTTGCACTCTCCAATATGTAAAATGAAACGGGGAGCTTGAATCTAATTGGTTGCTATGAGCAACATCCCCACTTTTCAATCCCCCTGCAATATCCCTGCTTAGTAAATTTAGGCCCAGGTGTATAATAGGTGTACTCCCAGGCCTAAATCTGGGAATATGGGAGGAAGGAACTATCATAAAAGCATAATATAACATAACATTTGGTACTTTTTTTGTCTAGCCATTGTGAAGCCCAAAATCTACGTTGTGTCCCTTGCACAAAACATCCAGGAACAACACCAACACCTGTGAAACCTACTACAACCCCAGCTGAAGAAGAAGAAGAGGAGGAAGAAGCAACAGTGCTACCTGGGACATACACCTGTGAGAAAGCCATGGATCTGGCCTTCATGCTGGACGGCTCCTCAAAACTTTCACAAACTGAGTTTGAAGCCGTAAAAGATTTTGTTGCCAATATTATGGAAAAAATCCGTATCTCCCAAAAAAGAATCCGAGTGTCGGTCAACCAGTATCTGGCCTCACAGGCTATCAAAGCATTTGGCCTCAAAGAGAAAAAGAAGCTCTCTGATCTGGTTGCTCAAGTCAAAAGCATGAAGTATTTCGGTAGCCGAGCGGCTTCCACCGCCGAGGCTATTAAATTTGCCTCCGTCTATGTGTTTTCAGAGGCTCCTAGACAGAACGCACCAAAAATTATTATGTTGTTGACAGCCAGCAAAAGTCCCAAGAGTATAGAGAGTACAGTGAAGTATGCCATAAGGCGTAATATCACTGTGATTCCGGTCGGAATTGGCCCTCACGTTGACATGGATGAAATAAAACTCATTCAAAGGCAGTTTAAATCGCAGTTAAAGAAACCATTCATTTTTTCCAATGTAGAAGAATTACCACTCCACAAGGAAGAAATTCTGGATTACTTGTGTGGCTTAGTTCCTGAACCTACAAAGGCTACGTTACCAATTCCACCAACCACTACGATAAAACCAGCAGTGTACACCACGGCGCCAACCCAAGTCCCTACACCTCCTGGGAAACATATTTATTTCCTCATCGAAGGCTCTGACAAGATTGGAGAAAAAAATTTCACGAAGATCCTAAAGTTCCTGGAAGATATCATCCAGAGAATGGATACAGAGTCAGAAACGATCTATATCACCATCATCGAATATTCTTTCACGATAACTGTTGAGTATACTTTCACAAAAACACAATCAAAACAGGACATCATTAGGAGAATCAGAGAGATTGAATATATGGGTGGCAATTCTACCAACACCGGGAAAGTCCTCCACTACCTAAACCAGAACATAGTCAATCAATATGAGTCAACTCCGCAAAATCCCAATTTGGTATACATGATTCAATCTAGTCCACCTTCTGATACTATAACCAATTATGAAAGCATAGATGTATACCCTATAACTGTGGGCCCTCGAATAAGGGAACTCGAGATTTTTAATCCCCCGATACTCCTTGAGAATTACGATGAGTTTGGAACCATTACTGAACAGATTCTTAGAAACCTGGATGGAACAACAGTCATATCCACCATTACTCCCTCAGGTATACTTTTATTTTATCAGTAATAATCAACTTATGCTACTTGCTGCTATTTAGCTATGCTACTTCGCTGTTGTTTTCCGCTTCGAAACTGTTTTGACATAAATACATCTAAAAGGCTGTTGAGAGGGTTGGGGTAAGAATTGGAAGATGGGTTGTAGTTGGAAAACTAGAGATTGAGAGCTGCAAGAACCATCAAATTCACTATGACAGGCTACCTTCTTTCATGGCTGGACGGTATTCAAAGTATCATTGTCTGGAACAGCCCCATCGGAACAGGGCTGTTAGAAACAATGAGCCACATTCGTTTATTTGGGATTAGCTATTCTACATATATTCTATTTATGTATTTAATTTGTCATTAACATGTGAATACACCATAATCATTATGAAGAGATATTTGTTGATTTGTTTTTGTACATCAGCTAGTATTTTGTTCTTCGGGGTCCATCTTGATAAAATAGAAGTTTCTTTTTCACTTTTCTTTTATCATAGTGTAACATTTAATTTTAATGTTTGTAAATCTTTATGAATAATGACTTTTCTGTACTGTTTCTTTAACTTTGTAGTGCTATGTATGAAACCAATGGATGTCATAATCATGTTAGACGGAAGTTCAAATGTCAGCCCGTCAGAGTTTGAACACATGAAAACATTCGTAAAGAATTTCATAAAAAATGCTCCTATCGGTAAGCCTGTTAATCAAATGGAAACTTACATTTTAATTATGTTTAGTATATCTTTTTTGGTAGGGCTCACAGTATACCGGCTACTGATCTGCATATTACCCAAACAATTTATAATTTAGTGAATTTCATGACATTTCTGGTCTAGTTGGTGACTGGATGAATTAACTTTTTTATATATATTGTTATTATAATTAAAGAATACTTTAAGTCTGGGCTGTATTGAAAGTTACATTGGAAGTGAGGGTATGAAGGACCATTTAAAATTTTTTTTATATAAGATGGCAGATCTTAGTGAGGACAAGTAATAGTAGTTGTAGTCCCAACCAATCTATGGAAAACTATACAATTATACACTTAGTAATGTTTTCAGTATATAAATAGTTTTTTTATTACCGGTAATTATTTTTTTTTTCCATTTATATACAGATTTCCAAACAACACATCTGGCAGTCCTTCAATATGGGTTGATACCTATAATGGAAATTGCATGGACTGACTCACAGGACAAGATACATCTTATAAAATCAGTAGACACTATACAAAAAATGGGAGAAGGCCCAGGAAAAATTGGTAAGTAAAGTAATAAAAGTGGATTGCATTATGACCTTTTTAGTGAGACAGCCATGTAAAATACAGCTTATAGTAAAAATAAATAAATAACACGTATAGCTTAATTGGTATAGTAGAAGTATCAATGTCAGTTTAAGCTTGACTTAAAAGATTAAAATGAAACTGTGGTCAACTTATATTATAGAACATTTTACAATGTATTGTGAATAGTTTTACATGACATTTATGACCTCTCAGTAGAGACGAATACGATTATATTTCTTTATATTTGTTTTAGGTGATGCATTGTACTTTGCTGTACAAAGCGCAATGTCAGAAATACATGGAGCAAGACCAGATTCTTCTAAGGTTATAGTCATCATTGTTGCAGACAAGTCTGGTGACCAAGTAGATTTTGCAGCCAGCTACGCTACCACAAACAGTAATTATATATATATACATTTATTTGATTTTATTAAATCTTAAATCACGCCTGTCTATTCATTGGGACATACATGGGAAGGAGGTATGGACATGGGTATAACCCAGGGTTGCCAACTGTCCTGGAAATAGATAGTAAGAAATATATAAAAAAATATATATAACAACCTCTCATTTGTTAATACAGGAGTGTCCATTTTCCCGATCGGAGTTGGATCCAGATATGATGAGGCTGAATTGTCAATTCTTGCCGGACAATCTGCTAATGAAAGAATCACAAAACTGCAACTTTTTGAGGACCTACCCACTATGGTTCTTCTTCGTAATGATTTCATAAACAAGCTTTGCACTGGTAAGTGGAATTACACATTGCTAATTATTATTCCATCTTAGTAAATGAGCGTTAATGCATTTTACCCTGATCATCAGGTTTTGTGGGAAAGAGGAGCAGATTAGCCAACCATTATAATTCCATTGTAAAGGGGCCAGTGGCCTTTGTGTGATTTAAGTGTAATTCATTCATTCATGTAATAGATGGAATTTGTATTACATCACACAAATATCACAGGAAAAAATATATATGTATATAAGCACCAATACTTAGCACATGTTTTTAACCCTTGTTTTTTTAGACACAGTGAAGGCTGTGTGCCATGATGACAATGGAAACCAAAGAAAGGTAAATATACCGCCAACTTGTAGAATGAACAAGTTGCAATATTTGTTTGCTGTTTCTTGTAGTGCTACAAATGCCAGCATGCCCAGATACATAATGGCGTCAATGTGGTTTGACACAGACACAATGGTTTTACTTTTAATAAATTATTAATTATAAATTATTAAATCATTTTTTTTAACCCACAGTGCTATTTCAGGGGTATATGGGTAGCACGGGCCTGGTTAGTTGAGAAGAGGGCAATGAACATAGCCTCCCAGAGGATTTCACAATCTGCATTTATCTTAATACAACAATTCTGCCCTTTCCTCATTTCAGGGGTCCAGTTCTCTCTCTCCCTCTCATTTCTGGCATTTATTCCGGTAGCCCGGAAGAGCCGACATTTCTCTTGGTCATGGGCTTTCAGGCATTTCATAAAAATCACTGGCTGGAGCCCTGATTGGTACTATGGATAGGTTCATCCTAGATGAACCTATATTTGCACATAAGAGACAGAGTTTGGGCTGATTTGCATAAACCACAACCTCATGTCCCACCCCAAACATGTCATGTTTATGTTACTCCCAGGAGGAACCATCCTCATTTACACATAACCTTATATGCACTACCTTACCTTACCTGTTCTGACTCTTCAGTGTCAAGTGTGTCTGTGACTGTATTTTGGTATCACATTTAGATAAATTCACCCTGCGAGTCTCTGTGACCTTTAGTTGTTACTTATTGTTGTTTGTATATAGACAGGAGAAAAGTGGACCATATTAGACCAATGCCACGTGGTGACATGCTTACCGGATGGCACAACTAGACTGGACAGCAACTACATGAACTGTACAAAGATTCCAAAACCGCTATGTGACAACAGCCTTCCCGCCATTAGAATTGATGAGACATGCGGCTGCCGGTGGGTCTGTCCATGTAAGTGTTACCTGTCAGTATTCACCCTTCGAGAACCTCATATGTGCGTGTGTTGTCAGCATCAAATTTAATGGATGAATGGCACAAGTGTAAAAATTGTGTGCAGCAGAGCTTTATGTATTTCATAAGCCCTTTTAGGCTCGGTAGCAGCCACACCTCTTGCGCCTCCTATAGTCACACCTCTGGTTAATTAAACAACAATACGTTTAGTTTTTGAAATGAGTCAATTCGACATCATTATGATTATTATTTTTTCTCAAAGGTACATGTACAGGAAGCTCTAACAGACACATTGTCACATTTGACGGACTCAACTTCAAGCTCATCAGCAACTGCTCCTATGTGTTGTTCAGTGATAAGCAAAATGGCCTTGAAGTGATCCTGCAGAATGGGGAATGCAGCTCACTGGCCCATCAGACCTGCATGGAATCCATACAAGTCAAGTACAATCAAGACACAGTCACGCTGTCACACAACATGCAGGTGAGTTCTACGATCATCATTGTCTTCAGTCTCTGAGTTTTCTTCGAGTGTTCCTTCAAGCTTTCAGATTCATTTTACATACTGGAGAATGTGAGCTCGATTCTCACTTTTCCAATCCGGCAGAGGAGACCAATCTCTTTGTAAGCACCAGATTTCAGATATTAGGACCCTACCTTATTATATACACACTAGCTAAGCCCTTACTGTATATAGCTTTCCACTACCTAAAAAGCATGAACTCTCTACACATACCACTATATCCCACCCACGCCATGGGGAAGATCTCCAGCCTGGAAGACCTGGATCTTGAGGACCTAGATCCATCCAGGAATTCTTCTGGTTTATTTTCTTATAAGGTTTATTGTGTTTTGTATTGTGTAGTTTTTATTGCAGTTTTGTAAATGTTCAGAAACAAACACAACAACAAAAACACATATAAAAGACACAAAAACTATTTAAACAGAAACAAACTAATATATGTTGTTCAGTTCACTAATAACAAGATAACAAGTCTAGTAACAGTGTAACAGTAACGCTGTGTGCAACATGCAACAATAAAGTATTCTCCCTGCATGCACACACTAACATTCATTTTACCTCCCCCTAAAGTATGAATCTGGTACAATGATAGGGTGATAAGCTCCCACAAACCATGTAGGCTACTTATATGAAGGCTTAAATTATTGAGTATATAGGCACATACAATCACATATAAAAGAATAATATTAAGATGAAATGTTGGTTCAAAACAAAATGCGACCAATGACCTGATAGGCCACTGTGTACATCACTTCTATTTTGTTATTTTGGGTCCATTTATATGAATGTCCCTCATTACACCTTGTGTTGATCTGTTGCTGTGTTAATTGTCACTTTGCAAGGACGGCAGCTAGAGAACGCACCAACCAACATAATATAATATAACACTAATACAAAAACCTCTGGCCCAGTGTCTGTGAAGTGTTAGTAATCGCCAATGAATGATGATACATTGCAAAAAAAATATCCCAGGTTGACAGAACATAACACCTTAGAAAATACTCAGAAAAACATCGCTGTACGACTTCATGTGAGCTTAAATGGATTATTTCCAGTTCATACAAGTACACGTACACTCACATTTCTTCCGTGTGAAATATTTTACATGTTGACTTTTGTCACATTGGTGATATAAGCTTCTAACGAAAAATGCTGTCAACACTCTAGTGAAAGGAGTTCACTCACATGACCGGCCCAATGAGCTATAGTATATATAAATAAAACCTTTGGGGCTGATTCATTGTTCGGTATAAGCCTGATGACGCAGGGTATTGTGTGAGTGCAATCAATTCATATTTATAAGCAATCTAAGGAAAAAATTATTTAAGGGTGGTCCGGAGCATTGGAATGAATGCAATATAGGCCGTTATATGGATTTTATATGTTATTTGCACTATCATGCACTACTGCAGGCCTGGCACTTCCATTAGGCAGCTGTCTAGGGTGCTGGAACCTGGGGGATGGTTGCCAGTGACCAAAATGAAAAGAATGTAATAATTGTTCTTCGTGGAAACGAGTGGCAGCAGCCGGTTGGGGATGTGGAGCCTTCAGGAGAGGAACAGGACACCAGTGGCTGAACTGCAGGGCGCCTGTCGACAGAGCCTGACATATGAGCATTAGGCTTCTTAAACTTCTATAATATAACTGAACTTACGTTATTTGAAGCGATGGGAGCCTAACCTTCTCATGTCAGATTCTGCCGGTAGAGAAAGGGCGCCTGCCAATCAGAACGTCAGACGACCTCCCCATCCAATCTGAGAGTCAGCCACTTTGATTGAGTTTGGTCGACAGGGGCCTGGGAGAATGAGCGGTGGTTCCAGGGTCATTAAGTTAAAACGTTGCCAGGGCGTCTAGAGACCCAGCACCGGCCCTGCAGGACTGTCTTAGGACTATTCATTTGCATGACTTTTTAATAAGATTTTCCTCTTTCAAGGTCTCGGTTAATGGTGAATTGGTCGCAGTTCCTTATCACGGCAACGCCTTCAGTGTGGATGTGTTCGGCGCTATCATGCATGAGATTCGGATACATAAGTTGGAGTTTATTTTAACATTTGCGCCAAAGAGCAATGAATTTATATTGCAGCTCAACCCACATATCTTCTCTTCAAAGGAATTGGGCCTTTGCGGTAAGTTTGCAGCTACATTTTTAACACAAACAGAACCTACCTCAGGTTTTATCATTTGAGGGGACTGGGGCACAAGCATACTTAAACCCACTATTACTACTACTACTACTACTTCAGATGAAGAGCTGCTACAGTTTAATAGCGTGCTGCTCTGTGTATGTAGCTGCTGAGGAGTAGAGCAGCAGTACCGGTAGCAGCTCCCGGTTGACCTCCGCCTTTATTACTCAACAGCATCATTGCACAGAGCCGCAACATGCCTATGTCTTGTAGTAGATGGCTGTTACTAGCAATCTGATGTTACTGAAGGGAGTAGTTCTAGTAGCTACTGGGGTACAGCAGGTAGTATCAGAATAGGTGTGGGGCCTGCACTGGATGTGTCCAAATCAGTGGTCGAAGCGGAAATTTGCCGTTTTCAGTTACATCAGTGGGAGAAGTAAATAAATATGTGGGTTACAATATTGAAATCTCCCCTAAATTAGATATTTCAGTAATAATGGGATGTTTGTTTGCATTATTTATCCGTATCAGGTATTTGTGACCAAAACCCGGGCAATGACTTTACCCTGAAAGATGGCTCAGTGACAAAGGACAGCAGCGCATTCGTCAGGGAGTGGACCTTGACCGACCGCTTTGGAAGAACCTGTGAAACTAAGCTGGATGATGTGTGCTCCCAACCTCCAAGTCCCAAATGCAAGGTCCTGCTTTCCAAAACATTTGAGGAATGCCACTCCAAGGTCCAGCCCGGAACGTTCTTCACCCTGTGCGAGGAGAACAGCTGCCGTGGACAAGACTTTTGTGGCACCATTGCAAGTTACAGCCACCACTGCAAAATTCATGACGTGTGTGTGGACTGGAGAACACCAGATCTTTGCCGTGAGTATAACATAATAAAGGGATTGCAGTAAGAGGTAAATGGAACAGATTGAAAGTAACAACATAAATTTAAACCTGGGCAAAACCAAAGTAAAGTTAATCTTTTGGAAACATTTTTAGAGTCGATTACTAGCTCAGGTTTAATAACTTGGAACTGGTATGCAAGTTATTATGCCTGCATGCAAACACTAACATTCATTTTACCTCCCCATGCAATTCAACATGGTTTTACCCAGGTGTAACATGCAGTTACTTTCTAATACAGCTTTAGGACCAATGCAACTTATTATATAAAATATTAATTATTCCCAAAATATTAACAAATCACAATTGGTTTTTCAGCATTGGCCTAGAATCTTTTATTATAGAAATGTAAGAATAATAAAGTATTCATTAGGGATATGCTTTTGTAACCTATCATTATGGAAGGAACAGATCATTCACAAGCCATGATTCATCTCAGAATAGTCAGTGAGAGTAGAGATTATGTTTATTATGTACATACTGTGCATTGTCTGTGGGATTTTCCACATTCATTTCCAGCTTTCGGCACACTGTGTCCTTGCGTGTTTTAACCAGAGTCATCCACATTACAAGGGGAAATTTCACCTTTTTTGTGTTCCTTTGAAATGCATAAAAAGAGATGGGAACACCTGACGCCATCCATCTGCTGGGCCTCATGGCCGGAGAAGAGGGTCTGATGTCTCTGGGTGCATCGCTTGATGCTGAGACACAATATCAGTTATTAGTAGCGCAGGTCTATATAAAAGTGCCCATCTCATGGGAAATTAATAAATTTTGGAAGTTTCATCTGGAATCCTTCAATAGAAATGATGGATGTTTCAGTAGACTGTATACTGTGTCTTATATACCTATATGATTGTGTTTAGGAGCTTTGGAAATATTTTCCCACAACCCACAAGTACAAAACTGTGAACTATAGTTGAATTTTTAAATATTTGGACACATTGGATCAGATATTAGATCTTTAGGCACTAGTGGCCAAAACCATGTAGGGAGCATTTTTATTACACTGTTATTACACTTGTGCTGGAAACATCATCTCTCACCTGTAATACTGATTGCTAATAATGACATTTACCTTCCCTGCAATTCAACATGGTTTTACCCACACTTGAGTAAAGCTGGCCATACATTATAAGATAAATTGTTCCAATCGAAAGATTTTTCAAGAGTGGGTAAAACCATGTTGAATTGCAGGGGAGGCAAATTGAATTAATTGCAATCAGTATTAAAGTTGAGAGATGATGTTTCCAGCNCAAGTGTAATAACAGTGTAACAGTAACGCTGGTCAGTATCTGTGTGCAACATGCAACAATAAAGTATTCTCCCTGCATGCACACACTGACATTCATTTTACCCCCCTGCAATTCATCATGGTTTTACCCAGTGGTGGGATTCAGCCAGTTCTAACAGGTTCTGTAGAACCTATACCTAATATAGGTACTGGTTCTTAGAACCGTTTGTTAATGGGTAGACATGTGTGGGCTGGGTTTAATGAAAACCAATACAGGGGGATATACTAAGCACAATATAGTGGATACACCATGGACAATACAAGGTGACACGCCATGCACAATACAGGGGTATACATTGAGGTTAGCATTATGGTTTTTTCTAAAACAATTAAATTTTGGCCGGATTGCCGCTGGAAAGGGGCGGGTTTTGTGAAATCAGGGCGGGGCTTAAGTAGAGCCATGGGACATAGAACCTGTTGTTAATTTATTTGAATGCCACCACTGGTTTTACCCACTCGTGAAAAAATCTTTTGATTTTGATGAGATGTCCTGGGCTCCTTGGATAGTGGATCACCTCCCTGCACCCCAGCTGCATCCCAAAAATACCTCAAAAAACAAAAATGGAAGAACAGGAATCAGACCACATGGCAAGAATTCAAGGTCTGAGTCTGCATTCGGCATGACTCCACATCTGAGATGTGTGTAGTGCGGTCTCCACACGCTAACACTGTTAGCTTAAAATAAAGTTGAACAGGTCTGGATGAAGGTTCTTGTGGGTCCCTATATACTCCCAGTCTTATTTCCCCCCATGTATGTCCCCTGTCATCTATTATAAATAACCCCTTAATTTAAATCATTTATTACCTGTATTGCCTGATCGGCAACGCGTACACAGTGTCCGGACACAGCACTGTGTATGTGCTGTGGTCGGTAGAAGCAAAATGCAAGTATTAAAATAAAAAGACTGAATAAACCTTGCGGGGGCATCCATGTATGTGTGACACCCCATGGGTGTGTGTGTCCTGTGGTGATTGGGGCCCTGATTAGTAATATATTTCATGGAGGGCTGTGTGATGTTAGCTTGCGACATTCAGTGAGAACAGGGGAGGCCATCAGCTTCTCCTCTGGGCCCCATTGTAGCCGCACCCAGTAGTCACGCCAGCATTACAGCTGTTTAGAGCGTACATGTTGTGTTTATATAATTACTAACATGGACATGATTGTCTATCTGATCCTTAGCGCGTACACCGGGCACCTCCGCCTGACTGACGTCATCCGCCAACATCAAGCATAAATATTTCAGATCGATGCCTTACATGATTTCAAAGCCAATGAAATATAATATAATATTTCTTTTTTTTTTTGTTTTTTTTTTGCACATAAATAGCTGCATTGAACATTTTATTGCAGGGATGCTAAAATCAAACACACATGACTGTTTTATGTAATACGTGTTATATTTCGGGACATCAGAAGAACGAACTGAGCACAAATGGGAAGAAAATGAAACATTTTTGTGTTGATTAATTGCATGTGTATTTTGTAAAAAAAGAAAAGAATGACATCCATACAAAGAATATTATGTCAACATTTCAACTCCATGACATGATTATACATCCACTGGACTCGCATTCACTATAAAGTAAATTAAGCTTATTCAAAATATGATTCTAACTAGTAAAACAAGTCAGCTGATTTATTTATTAATGATTGACAGCAGGGACGCCTGACAAACCGGGAGAATCAAATAGGCAGTAGCTCGGGGGTGGGACAGAGGGCGGGGCTTATGCAAATCACACCCAAATTCCTGCCATCTTTATGTGGGTGGGACTTGATCACATCATCCATAGTAACAACTGGGAGTTTAAGCAGGACTTATATATAGACCTTAACTACAGATCCATTTTCTGACCCACTGCGTGGGCCCTGGGATAGAGGACTGGCTATACAGTACCATCTATGGTTTCACACCTGAGACAAAAGCAAAGATACCAGAGATAGTTTTACCTTTGTGCCAGGGGTGGATCTTCCCGTAGTTACAAGATCAAGGCTGGGGAACGGCAATGCCTAATGACAAGGCATTATAAGAGGAACATCAGAGGTTCCCTAACAAAACCCAATGAGATAAGTTCTCAGCCGCCAATATGATCCTCGCCTCCTTCCTAGACTGTATTGAATAGGTAATAGAGGAAAGTTTCTGAGATCTAAAGAGACACTCAAGCAGTCTATATATTATTAATATATTAATATATATTCAGTCAGTTGTCTTTATAGATATAGCTGGAATATTTGGTATTTTAAGAATCCTTTATATAACACTATTTGCTGTCTTAAAAAGTTCCTGAGTTACAGAAAAACTATTAAACATGGAAAACATATTTCCTCAGGGGCCACTACCATTACAGCAGGCATAGCGGCTGCTATGGGGCCCGCAGCCCTAGGAGGCCCGGGTATCTATCTAATAAATAAGGAAGGGGGGGGGGGGCACCGTTGATAGGTTTTCTATGGGGCCCAGCCTTTTGTAGGTACGCCCCTGTATTTCCTATATTGCACCTCATATTTATATCTCCCCTATGTTAGTGGGTTGAGCTTTCGGAATCATATTATGTCCCTTGATCGTGTACTTATTTGTATATTATATATACAGCAGATGTCATTTTCTTATTGTAATGATATTTATAAGTGCTACTCGCTTTCATCCCCAGCAATGGAATGTCCCAGCACCATGGTGTATAATCACTGCAGCGCTGGATGTAACAAGGACTGTGACAACGCGCAGAACGAAACTGCCTGCTCCGGCCACCCGACTGAAGGCTGCTTCTGTCCACAGGGGGATGTGCTGCTGAATGGGAAGTGTGTGTCTGAGGACGTCTGCACCCAGTGCACCGACAGCAATGGCGAGAGCCACAAGGTATTAACATATTCATATAAAGGAGCAGAGACGGCCTTAGGTTTTGTGGGGCCCTAAGTAAAAAATTTGAAGGGGAAGCCCATCTGACTTTGCTGGGGAGCTACGTGAGTTGCTCCCAGACTGGCCAGTCAGATGCAGGTGATGGGTGGGGACCAGTGTAGGGTTGAGCTCCTAGAGACCATGACCCTGCGAGGCCCTAGGTGGCAGCCTATACTTTGGACCTAAACAAGAGATATGTGTGTCCAGCCTCCCCTTCTGCCCCTTGTATGTGTGTCCAGCCTCCACTTCCACCCCTTGTATGTATGTCCAGCCTCCACTTCCACCCCTTGTATGTATGTCCAGCCTCCACTTCTGCCCCTTGTATGTATGTCCAGCCTCCACTTCTGCCCCTTTTATGTATGTCCAGCCTCCACTTCTGCCCCTTGTATGTGTGTCCAGCCTCCACTTCTGCCCCTTCCTTGTATGTGTGTCCAGATTCTAATTCTGCCCCTTGTTTGTATGTCCAGCCCCCACTTCTGCCCCTTGTATGTGTGTCCAGCCTCCACTTCTGTCCTCTGTACGTATGTCCAGCCTCTACTTTCACCCCTTATATGTGTTTCTAGCCTCCACTTCCACCTCTAGTATGTGTCTAGCCTCCACTTTCGCCCCTTGTATGTGTGTCCAGTCTCCACTTCTTCAGCCAGCATTACCCACACATGTATAACAGCTGGAGTGCAGCCTGGCACTGTGTAAAATGATAGCCAATCACGCTGGTTATGACATGGTAAGTAGCTCACCTCTGTATATCCTTGATTTGCACCTTATTCTAGACCATCAATAGACATTATGATTATTTTCATTATGGCAGCTACCACTACAGTTTAATGCCGAAAAATGCATAACCAAGTATCATGTATTTGTAAAACCCGAAAGCTGATTATAGCAATGATTGTACACTTATTTATTGTCAATATTTTTGATTTAGAACCTGGAAACCTGGATCCCTGTTCATGACCCCTGCAGCATCTGCATCTGCTTGGACGACAGGAAGATTAGCTGCTCCACAAAGCCATGTCCAACAGTCAAACGTAATATACCATGAAAAGACTTATCAGAGCTCTTGTTCATAGTGTATCACTGGTCCTATCCTATCAATCTACCACTCTTCTCTTGTCTTGCAGCATTGGCCTGTGGTCCTTGTGAAATTCCGTCCTTGAAAAAAACTTCAGATCACTGTTGTCCTGAATATGAATGTGGTAAGTAATTGTTTATTAATTGCTTATGTATACAGAAAGCCTGATCAGATAGGGGTAGCCCAATGTAAACAGACTGACCAGGTTCTGGATTATTATGGAGGAGATGTTCTTTGTATTGTGTGGTGGTCCCTAGGATGCTCTTTGAATTGTGTGGTGGTCCCTAGGATGCTCTTTGTATTGTGT
>JABWIB010003051.1:23497-48028 GCA_016617825.1 Platyplectrum ornatum | reverse complement strand
TTACCTTCTATACTTGAGGTAAGGTAAGTACAGTATATTTATATATAGATAGAGAAAAGCTAATTACCTTCTATACTTGAGGTAAGGTAAGTACACTATATTTATCTGTTTTCCTGATGAACAAAACATCAGAATAAATACCAGAATGAAACACCCAGAAGAACCCGCTCCTGCCATGAGCTGCTACATATTACAGGTACAGGTACAGGTACAGGTACTCCAGCGCCTCACAGCCCGGTGTCATACCATGGCCGCCCCGCAGCTGGGGACACTTACCCTGGCGGCTCTGGAAGAGTACGGATCCTCGAATAAAGCCCAAATACGGGGTCGCAGCCTCCTCCAGCGTCCAGCCTTCCCATTGGGACCCACCACGTCCTCTATGCCCAGTCTTTTCCCCAGCTCCTCCACATCGTCGTCCATGGGAGGCGGCTCCCCGGTGATCAGGTCCGGGGTCTCGAAGATGTCCAGCGCCTCTTCGGCATCACGGTGCTGGCGGTAGGTCATCCAGCAACAGGGCTCCACGTCCGTCTCATCGATGCCCCAGAACGCCAGCTCCTCCTCGAACAGGGGCCCGCACACGTCCGCCGGGCAGTGCAGCTTACCTGTGCGGTAGTAGTTGAGCACATAGGCGAAGACCCCTGGGTGGCGGTCAAAGAAGAACTCATTCCCCCGCCAGCTGCTCTGGTAAGGACCCGGCACCGGCTGCTGCTGCTGGTCCAGCGCCTGGTCGCTGTGAGATTCGCATGCTAAGAGTGCCAGCCGGGTCCCTGGCACGGTCTTCAGGGTGCTCCGGTATGTCTCGTGCCGCGTGCCCCCCACATTGAGGACTATCCTCTCGTTCTCATCGAGCTTACCCATAGCTCTGGATCCGACATGACGCGCATGGGTGGCCGGAGAAGGGATTCCTAGGGGGACACAATAAAAGGGGGGGTGAGATCCAGGGGGCACAGGGTGGCACGGCTCTTATATCTGGGCATTGCCACCATCAATGGAGATGTCAGACATCCCTGAACTTCAGCTTCCAGAGTTCCTAAGAAGTTCCCAAGTTTCCTGACAGCTGTCACTAAGCCTCATGTCAATGGGATATGTTGGCAGATGTGATCAGTCCATGTTATAGCGCCGCTTCCTCCTCCCTGGTAACTAGAAGATGTCACAGTGACAACAGGCGGTAGCCATTAAACCGGAGAACACAAATGTGACGGTGGCGGCTGCGATGATGGGTGGAGATGGAGCCGTCTCCTGGTCCTGTCAGCGCACACCCTCCAATGGGAGCATCACCACATCAGGGGGCTCCGGCTTCATCAGCTGCGATCCATAGTTCTGGGGAGTTACAGGTGAAGTGCCTGCAGCGATCTTAGTACATAGGACATCCAGCACCTGGAGCAGCGTAGCACTGCATCACTGGAAGCATATCCCGGGGGGGGAGCATCTGATCATGTTCTCCTGCCTGATACACCATACCACACACATGCAACTATTAATATCCCCCCACATCTCCTATATGCTTCACTGATTCTCCCATCAGCCCAGATGTCTTCCCAAATGTCCAGTGAGCCTCATCCACAGGGGAGACATCAATACTGTCACATGAATAAAAGCTTTGGCTGTGACCTGCTTACTTTACACCTCTACAAATACATTTACATCATGTTCATTGTGTAACCCCCTAGAGGTGCTGGCATACTGGTAACATGCATAACTACCTGATACACATACACCAGGTTCAGTCTCATAGGGAATTCTAATACTCACCTGGTGATTTAGAGTTATGCTGCCAGCATGGATAATGAAGGTAAGGGCTTCAGAGATGTATCATTGCTGAGTGCTAGTTCTAGCAATTATACGAAGAATAGAAAAGCGCTAAGCGCTATGTAGTGTAGTATATGTCATTATGTTGACTATCATACATACCTATTTGGTAGTATATCATACAGCATTCCCATATGCAGAGGCAATTATATGATATAAATCACATGATATCAGTCACAGGTTGGTGGCAAACATGCAATAAACAACAGTGTGGGCACTATTTATTGCTAATACAGATGTGAATATTAGTTGTATGTAGAACAAGCTAATCTTATACTAGTCTTATACACTTGTATAACTTACTTACTTGTAGACAAGTAATCGCAACTCAGCACTACCAACACAACAGTACCAACAACACTTAACAGTTACAACTCTATATTACAGTATCCATGTAGTACAATCACTTATTTGTCACAGTCTCTCACAGTTGTTATGAGCTCATTTTCTTTGTTAGCTGAGCTATGACTCATTGCAACTGATTCAGAGTCAGCACCAGGATAGTAAAAATACTTTGCTTCGGCTAATAGCACACACATGGTTATGATCATCTTTTTGTCTGTTTTGGGACCATTAGGTTTTTAAATGTTGACAAGGGTCCAGCTCATTGACACTTGCTGTTCTGCAGTGTCCCACTGCTTGCACTTCATTCACCTCCTACAAACTTAAGCTGGCCATACACTATAAGATAAATTGTTCCAATCTAAGCATTTTTCAAGAGTGGGTAAAACCATGTTGAATTGCAGGGGAGGTAAATTGAATTAATTGCAATCAATATTACATGTGAGAGATGATGTTTCTAGCACGAGTGTAATAACAGTGTAACAGTAACGCTGGTCAGTATCTGTGTGCAACATGCAACAATAAAGTATTCTCCCTGCATGCAAACACTAATATTCATTTTACCCCTCCTGCAATTCATCATGGTTTTACCCACTCTTGAAAAATCTTACGATTGTAACAATTTATCTTATAGTGTATGGCCAGCTTTAGAGTTGGTTTGGAGTTAGTGTTAGCGCTATTGTAATGTTGACTACAGCAGGGGCAGATGAAGAAACAGCTGGGCCCTATTGCAACTCTCCCATCCAGCATGCATGCAGTGACCCCAGAGCTAAGCTGTCAGTGGCTGGCAAGATATTTATAAAAAGCAGTCAGCAATCAGAATATAAAGAACCTGTTCCTTGTGGACGGCTTAGTGCTGTCTCTGATATAGGAGTAGCAGCAGAGTGGGATGTATGGAAAGGCCAGTATAATATTACTGTACTGTTTAACATGCTGCTACCAGCATGGAGGGGATGGTCTGAACGTGGTGAAGTACTAATATGCTTATAGTAAAGTAGAGAAATACCAGGAAACAATGCGGGATATCTGGAGAAAGTGGACATTAATGTGTTGCATATTTTGAGCTCCCTATTAAAATGAGTTGGGAACATTTCTGTACGCTCAATTATTAGTATATTAAATAGTATATTAATATATTAGCATATTATAAGCTGTGGACACTGCGTTGCATCATATGACTTGATGGCGCTTAAAAGATTGTTTACCTCTACTGTAAACCCAAGCACATTGGGAAACCCCTGAACGAATGCTGTGTTGGAAATAGCTATAAGCGACCAGAGAGATTATTTTAAAAAGAAAAACAAAAGGAAATGCTGATTTCGTTTTAGGTTGCTATGGTAACGGAAGTTGAGTAAGGAGTTGTAATTAGAAAGAGGCTGTTAAGCATTTTTTATGTTTTGGGATGTGGGGGGTGACTTAAT
The DNA here is from genome assembly GCA_016617825.1 of Platyplectrum ornatum. Lineage (NCBI taxonomy): Eukaryota > Metazoa > Chordata > Amphibia > Anura > Limnodynastidae > Platyplectrum > Platyplectrum ornatum. Next base: position 44,456 of record JABWIB010003051.1, on the reverse strand, counting down.
CTCCAAAAGAGGTGACATCAATGTATGTAATACAACCCTTTCTGCATTTAAAATAAAGCTGGTTTTGCTCTCTGCAGTGGTATCTGCGCAGATTCCCATCACACATTCTCACATTCAAGCATCGAGCTTCAATTGTAGATTTTGTTGTGTTAGTATGCTGTTGCTTTTACGATGATGTATTTATAAAAGAAGAAAACACAATAACAAAAGATCAGACACGAAGGGGCCGATTCAATCCCATGCGAAGACGGGAAAAAGCGCAATTTGCTCTTTTTCCCATCTCTTACGGTAGAAAATAATCGCGTTTTTTAATACGTGGCTCAATGAGGAAAAAAAATTATTTTTTTTTTCCCTTACGCAAACACATAAGGGAGAAACATTTGTGCAAACAGAATGAATCGGCCCCTAAATAACACGACCGATATCCTGTTAAAGGTCTGGAGATCGTAACATCTGGGCACTCGATAAAAGAATTCTAGTCTCTGATCAATACCAAAGAGAATAGTAACTACTAAAAGAGGAACATGTAGGCTGACTACCAAGTTCACCTTCATGTCAAGCTAAAAAGGTCAGATTTGATTCTTTAAAGGTTACCCTTTGTCTGTGACTCAGCAATCATGCCTCAGAAATATATTGACAAAACACATGGAGACTCGATCTTGTAAATCCTAATAACTCATATAGGCAGCATACTAATAAGAAATGTATCCCACTGTAATCTTCCACTGTATAAATCATGCTGGATAATCAGGTTCATTTGCTGATGATTCAGTTCTATTCTGGGGTATTGGAATGACCCTAAAATTATATCTATCCTCTGTGAAAGCAGCAAGAATTGGGCAGATGTACGCACATGAAATTATATCAAAGAAGATAATTTGTCTTTGTGTTTTTTACTGGAAAAAAAAGTTATTTCATTCATGAAGCCTTTGAGATATCTCCACAGCTGCACTGAGTAAGAACATCTGCTGTGATTGAAAGCAACATAATAATAACAATAAGGCCCTTTATAAGAAGAAATGCTATGCAACGAAAGAGAGACACAAGGCAGAGAAGTAGCTGGCTGCATAAGGATCTGTATGGCAGTGACCACTTACCATTATACTCCGTTCCTGTGCAGACATGTGCGGGAGAGAAGATTTAATACCTCTGTCACTCCCCTCATGATCCTCAGAGCATGTTTCCTATTCATCATTTTGTACAGAGCCACCTTGTGGACAAGTCTGTAACTGCAGCATATTGCTGCAACAAAGGTTACTGGGATTGTTTACAGACAGGGGCATCATGCAGCTGCACATTGTTAGCAGAGAGCTTTCAAATAGGCTGATCTGCAACAAGTATGAATTATTCCGATGCATATCCAGCTAAACTCAAAACCTCCTCTTCCACTGGCCTAACCCTAACTGTCTCTATTCTACAGCCTAACTCTAACCAACCCTTCTAGAAGCCTAACCTTAACTATCCCATCTCTACAGCCTAACTCAAATTCCCCTTCTAGTAGCCTAACTTTAACTGTCCCCTCTCTACAGTGTAACTCTAAAACCATGTTGAATTGAGTGGAGTTAAATTTTATTACTTGCAAACAGTATTAGAGCCTAGCCCAAGTCTATTAACAGTGTAACAGTAACACTGCTCAGTATCCTTGTGCAATAAGTAAAAACCTTGTATTCTCCCGGCATGTAAAGAATAACATTCATTGTACTTCCCCTGCAATTTAACATGGTTTTTCCCACTCACTTATAAGCCGCTCATAAGTTCAATAGTACGTAAGTCTGGATCTGGTCCTATGTCTCACAGCAGTAACTTAACTGTATTCACAATGAAGTGCTTTACATACATCCCTTTTGTGATCATATAAAGAATTAGAATTAATTGAAAGAGATGGGTAAAATTGCAGTTGAATTACATCACAATAGTTAAACTATAAAATATCTAAATGTACCATATAGCAACATAATTATCTTTTCATTTGATAAAATATATGACATACACCACTAATTTGTGCAATGCTAGAGACATTTCCATTACAAAACAATTGGAACTATATATACATGTTTTATATTTAGAAACCGCAGAGTTTTTATAAAATCCAATCAAGGTGTCAAAACATGGTTTCTCAATTGTCAAACTGAAAGCAGAGCAAAATTATATCAAGCGGGAAAATGTCACTGCTTTCATCTCATATAAGTTAATGTAAATGTTTTGCTTGGTTAGAAAAGCCAGGGGAATCTGATCTCAGAAGATAACCATTTCAAGCATTTAGGAAGCAATTTAACCATTGAATGTATAACACCGATAGCACAGGCCTAGGATCAGACGGTGGTTAAATGTGTCACCCAGGAGGGAAGAATCACAGAAGGGGCAAATATAGGTGTAAAGGGGACGATGAAGCCATCCCTTATCCCCTAGGAGTCACTATTCCATGTGAATTTAAGCTAGCCAAGCAATGTAATCAAACAATGTGAAAGGCGTATTGGATGCATAGTCAGAGGAATTTTCTTACAGAAGAGAGAAATAGTAATGCCACTTTATATGTCATCCATAAACAGTACCTGGAATACTGGGTCCAGTTCTTTTGGTCCTACCTCCAGAAGGGCATTTATACATGAGGTGAGAGGGGAAAATAAAATGATAAAATGACAGGTGTAAAGAAAGACTGAAGGAAATAAACATGTACAGCTTGGCGCAGAGAAGGGGCAAGGGGTATATGGTAGTAGCTTTTAACTATATCAAGGGCAGGACAGTAACAAAAGGCAAAAGGTTTTGGAAATGTCTGGAAAACTATTTCACTGAAAAGGCAGTGAATGGGTGAAATAGCCTTCCACCTAAGGTTGTAGAGGTGAATACATTAGACTAAATAAAACATGCTTGATATAAATATAATGGTATTCCATAACCTTAATCTAAAAGGAGTGTAAAATAGGCAGGCTGTATAAGCTTATCTGGCATTACATTCTTTGTGTGTTTCAATGATTACTCCATTTGTTTTAATGATGATAGTGTATTTTTGTTAGTGATGGTATCCAAAGATTTCGTGTAATGTCCAATTGTACTTCTTGTTGAGACCATTTGATTCAAAGGGCGAAACAATTTCAATAAAATATGGCCAAACCAATATCTATGTTTTGATTGCATCATAGTCAGGAGCTATTGAGTAAATATTGAGTAAATAATAAGGTTTGTTGTGATGTTCCCCAATAATTGTTCCTGATCTTTTAATCTAATGTCCCTCAATGAAGAAAGTAAATAACGCAAATAGTGCAGCATTAGGTGGGAATAAAAGAACATAACATTTTATTTGAACAAGAAAAAAGACAAACATGTAATATAATAAAAGGTTAAAACAGAACCCCCAGGGGAAGAAAAGAAAGCCCTGTACCAGGAAACATGAGGTTACATTGGATGAAGACTAGTCCCAGGTGAAACACTGTAACTTGAGTCCATGGTACACCTGTCAACTCACTTTTCAATTGTAAAATCAAGGTATATTGTAAAAAGACTAGTCCTTTTATAGTCTCATCTTATTCCGAATAATATACATTCTCTTTCTTTTGAGTTGAATAAAGTCCTATGCAATAGGTTCATATATCATTTTAAATCAGAATGAACGTAAATTAATTTGCTTTCCTCCTAATTGTTCCTTATAAATATTCCACCTTCATGGAACATTTACCTACTGTTTAACATTTCAAAGATAATGTATAAATTGTATGAAGTATTGCATACAGTACAATGTTGAAATAATGGCACACGTTAACCTACCAACTAAGACCCCAAAAAAACCTCTCTAGAACAATAGCTCTGTACGAGATTATCTGTATGCTGGGTTTGAGCAGTAAATTGCACATACCTAATCTCAACATTGTAGGCTAGGACAGGCATCGTAATTATAGCGTATATATTGACACTATAAAAGGACTAATATCTGTACATGTTTCCACACTTGAGAAAAAAAAATTGTCACGCTCATAAGCGCACTTACCCGACCAGGAGCCAATTGTCAGACTGTCTTGCATCATACTAGCCTGCCTGCAAACCTCTTGCATCCAGCTTACCGGCACTACAGCTACCAGACTGCCTGCAAACCTCTTGCATCCAGCTTACCTGCACTACAGCTACCAGACTGCCTGCAAACCTCTTGCATCCATCTTACCTGCACTACAGCTACCAGCCTGCCTGCAAACCTTTTGCATTAAACTTTCCCGCACGACTGATCAGCAGCAATCCGCTGTCCAGTCCAGTCTCTGGAGCAATCTGTTCCAGTCCAGCAGGCCGCTGTCCAGTCCAGTCTCTGGAGCAATCAAATATAGCAGTCCACTGTCCAGCCCAGTCTTTGGAGCAATCCTGTCCTGTCCAGCAGTCTGCTGAACAGTAAAATAAGTCTCACCTATTTTGTATGCGCAATCATTATCTCTGTCCTCCCTGCTTCCTGTATTATGCTAGGTGGGCTTGGTAGAACTATTTAAATTAGTCAAACGGGACAGGGTCTGCCCCAATTTTTGTATCGCATGAATAAGGTAAGGCAAGGAGTGCCCAAATTACCATTGTATATTTTGGATATAAATGAAAATATGAAAGTAAAAACTGATATCAAGCACACGTATTATCACATCTAATTATGAGACCTTAGAGCACTTGTTAATTTGTATCTAGATCTGCCCCATATAATACATAGAGTAAATGAGAAAAAAAACCCAACTATACAGCCCTAAAGAAACTTAAGTAAGTAAGTTAAGATCATACTGCGCATTTTGAAGCACAGTAAATATTGTTTATTCTCATTCACCAGAACATAAAACAATGCATGTGACATGTACAATCTTCCTTCTAGCTACTTATTTTTAGAAGCCTTTTTATTGAAAGGTAAGGCTGTAGTTTTACGATTTTTTTTTTATGAGATTGAATAAGATTTATGGATGCTGTATTCATTCTTAGCAAAGACTATAAGAAGATGACTGAGGATGTAAACAAAAGTAATATTTGTATGATACAAGAAAACAAAGGTTATACAATAGTATGTAATTGCTAATAGATAAGACGCCAACTGTCAGATCAATGACGAATAAAAGTGAAGGCAAACTGGTTGAGTGAAGGAAACATTAAATGTTTATATAGAACTGGGAAGATTTGTAAAGAGAAACCCAAATGACTTGTTAACAGGTTTATTCACCTTATATTTTTTTAGTTAGAGTTAAATATTTCGTTTGTCATCAGTGCGGTAAAGTAAAACCAATACTTATATATATGATAATACAATAAAGTGGAACATTATTATTACAAAAGGTCTATTTAGAGTAAAGCAAACGATCCCCTAACCCCCTAGCATTAAGTTAGACTATGGGGAGTATTTACTAAAGGTCAGTTTGGTGAGGGAATAGTATTCATTTCAAATCGAGGTTCAAAGAAGTTGCCCACCAGACACCTATATAGGCACCTAAAGCAGGATTTTAATACACCAAAGGTATGTTCTATCACAGTCACCTGTTGGTAGAGAGCACATTGAAGCCCTGCTTCAGCTCACGCCAGGCTGCATCCTAGCTTAGTAAACATACATGTGTGCGCATTATTTTAGCCAGAGCACTTAACACCTGATAAGCGTTGACTGTGAGATGCCAAGTAATCACCCAGACAAAGACTGGAAGGACCCAGTAGCCCTGAAGTGAATGGCACTAATTAATTTCAGCAGCCCAGGAACTGCATGACACTGTATGAGTCGTCTCAGGGTCTCTCATCTGTTCATATAAGCTCAGGATGCTTGTGTGCTTAAGTCTGATTACCTGCACCACCTCCTGATCTGACATGGAGGCCAGATCCAAACGCACCATAAAACTCTGCACACCAAAAGGTATTACTAACTGGGGTTGGACCCGGGGCTGGTGATGGTTTTCCTTCTCTGCATTCCTCCTCTACATTCTCCAGTATGTAAAATGAAACTGAGAGCCTACATTTTTTCAATCTCCCTTTAATCTCCCTGCATAGTAAATATATGTATTTTATGTCTGTGGTCACAGATCACAGACATACAAAGATACATAAGAATATTTGCATCATACCCTTAAATGATTTAATTGCACATAGTGAATCAAGACCAGTGGTGCCTTACATTATTTAACAAACATCACTGAAGTACAAAATGAGGACATTGCCACAATATTATATTCATACAAAAAACCTATTACAAGGCTGCTCCCAAGCAAAGATGTCTAGCTGGGGCCTGGGCCTAAATTGACTAAGCATGGAGATTAAAGTGAGATTGAAAAGTGGGAATGTTGCCCATAGCAACCAATCAGATTCAAGCTCTTAGTTTCATTTTACATACTGGAGAATGTGAGCTCGAATCTGATTGGTTGCTGGGGGCAATATCCCCATTTTCAATCTCCATGCAATCTTCCTGTTTAGTAACTTTAGGCCCTGGTCTTCACTGGATGGTGTGGACAGACTTGCAGCTGCAGCACCCAGCAGACCATGGTCCCTGGAAGATAGCTTCTGGTGTGACTAAACACTGAACACCAGACACGAGAAAGAGTACTGAGGAAACAACAAGTATTAGCACACTCAGTATAAGCACACAAAAGCGGGGGGCAGGTAAATGGGCAGGGAGCAAACTGGAAAAACATAAATAATAAACAGATAAAACTACAAATACATAAAGGTACATTTGGATAAAGGACATTGCATACTGATGTACAAGGGATAACGAAATATAAAATACATTAATATAAGAAGACAACCAAGTCATAAATACAAAAGGTAGTAAGAGAAGGTAAACCAAATACAAGGAGTACACAATATAACAGGAATCAGAGTTACCATAGACACAACACAATGCAGGTTCCAAAGGTACAACAGAAAAGAGCACACATCCAACAGGTGACAGGTAACAGGGTGAGAGATCTGCAACATCCTCCTCTGTAGTCTCCTAATAATCCCACTCTGTCAGTCTCTACACTAGTCCCCACAACTGTTAATTGGGAGCCAAACCCCTACCTTCCCTTGCTTATCTCCAGCCACACTACCTCCTGTCCCCTCCGCTCTGTTATCGCCCACTACCTGTCACACACATCCAGGACTTATCTGCCCCTTATCTGGAACGACCTGGCCCAACCTATTAGGCTATATAACACCCTCCAAGCCTTTAGATGCCCCCTAAAAATCTTCAAAATGGTTTACTCCCCCTTTACTTAATGCTTCTACCCTCTTCCTCCTTATCCCAATGCCGTCTGCGCTGTCCACCTCTCTTGCTTAGTGTATAAGCTCTCACAGGCACGGGTCTCCACCCGGCAATCTGGACAAGGTGGAATAATTTTATTTATGTAGGCTCTCCAGGCTCAGGGTAATTAAAGATACAAAATACAAACAGCAGCCCCTAAGGGCCAGTCCTGAAATGTCCACAACAAAATGTCCAAGCCCCTAGAGTGCAAAATAGAATACCCCAAGTTCAAAGCTGTAACACAATTCCTGTTTACATCTGTTTTAAAATAAATGGAAAGCACTATATTATGGTTACTGCATATTAATCTATACTATAATAAAACATTTATGAAAAAGTAGGATTTTCAAATGTTTCTGGGCCTCAAAAACTGGTGCGGCTGGCAGCAAACCAGCACATATGGAAAACCTATATATGTAACAGCCTGTGATCAGAATTCATAATTGCAGCCAGGATATTAAGCACAATGAAAGTAGATCATGAGCTGTTTGCTACAGTTATATAAGGAATGACTCACATGAGAAGATATTTTTATACATCACCATATGTTTAATGTCTTCATTTAAATATAGTATTTCAATGACAGATTTTTTTCAGGTTCTCTAAAATGGGAAAATTAATTTAGATGATATAATACAATGTTATTTAATATTAATGTTAATTTAAGAAGAACTTATATAAAATGCTAACAAACATAATATACATATAACATTTCATTAAATGGACTGGAACTTATTTCTGAATGGAAACATTTTTAGACATTTTAGACAGATGGTGTAGCAAAGGTGCAACAAGGTGATATTTCAAATTTATAAATAAATTGTCAGCATTAAGAACAGGTTATGTGTTTTATACTAAATAATTTATCATACCTATAGTATTCACTTGCACCAGGCATCAACTAATACCTCTTTTCCACCAAAAACCCAGATTCAGACCTGGGTTTTTACCCTGCATTTTTCCCAGGTCAAAAAAAAAAACAATTACCACTGCAGTATGAGCCTGGCTTTTTTTCCAGGGTTGACCCCAACTCCATTCAGTGGAGTGGAGTATTGTTATCTACTATGTTTTAAAGGAAACCCCTTTTCCACTGCAGTGAGCCAGGAAAAAAAACAAAACCTGCATTGGTCCCCGGAAAAAACCTGAGTCACTTGACCCGGGTTTTTTTTCTTGGGACCCATTTCCACCAAAATGAACCTGGTTCTATGTGCATAAACACTGGGGTTTTTAGTCAGTGGAAAAGGGTTATAATAATGGGCACTATTGCATTCTTTAGGTTCAGGCTTAGTCAATACTAATTTTCAACAACACCTTTATCACCAACCTTAATCATGACAGAATGAAACTATAATCATACAGTTTCAAAACTAGTTACCTCTCATACACCCTTCAACATGACCCATTCTACTAGGTCCAAAATACCAATGTTTCTGAGCTTCTATGGTAACCACCTGTGTTTACCATGGAAGTTCTGTTAAGTCAATATAACCAGTATTTTCAGATATATTTGGTGAATGCATTAAACAACATATTTTCTGGAATACTATACTTTAAAAAAAAACACAGTGGATGACAAAGCACACCAAACATAACATTTTACTTGATTTGCCACACTTCTTTTTTTACTTTATGGTCAGTGTTTTACAATAGAAAAAAACTATTAATATAACAGTGCTTCAATGCAATGCAATTTTTTTTGCTATTTTAAAGACTATATATACATAACAAGTGATTTCGATTAAGCAATGAATATGTCTAAATTAAATGACTAAACAAGCATTTAAGTTCTAGGAACTCCCAGGTATTTTAACACCATGTATTTATTAACATATTTTTACTGAATTTAAATGAAAGATTTTCATTTTATAGCAGCAAATGGTATAAAATATTTATGATATTTTAATGGAAAGAAACCAGCTAACAGTCCTTGTTGTGGTCCGATGCACTATTATGTGCAAGATTGCATGGTAGTACCTGACATGTGTTTATAAAATGGTGTCAAAAGGACACTTAATTGATTACAGTTTCCCAAAACACAAATAATTATTGCATGGGTGTGATTATAATAGTGTCTTAATGTAAAATATGTAACATAATTAGCATTTTATGCATATGTTACAGCATATGAGCAGGTGTTTTATATAATATACATAATATACAAAGTAAAATATACACTGTGGGTATAAGAAAAAATAAATCCCAGTAGATCTTGGTAGGTTTTTGAAAAGCACCTCTACTAATAAATGGGGTAACAGATGATTACACAGTGAGCCTTGGATTTTGGCTTTGATCTAAATTAATACATAACCCAACTGTCGAGAAGCCAGTGAGGCACAACGAAATTATCATGATGTCCAAAACAACAGAAGACTGAATTCCCTGCATCTGGGGGGCTGCCAAGTTTGTTAATGGTAATTTACAGATAAAATACATGGATTATTTATCCTGCTTAGATATAGAGAAACAAATATTTTCCAGGAACACATATTGAAACACTGAATAAAATCTTGTGGCTTTCATTAATAAGTATTTTCTGGTTTGTACAATGCTGAAAATTACATAATTAAGTCATTAAGCACTAAAGCCAAATTGTAGCTTGTTCTGCTGTCACAGTAATTTAAATAGAATACAATTGTAATTTGGAATCTTGTTTTAAAAAAAAAATATATATATATATATTTGGGCCAGATCCAAAGTCCGATAAAATCAGCAAAACTTCAGAAATTCAGAGATAAAAGCCCGAAATCCAGAAGTATCCCAGCTGTTGTATAGTACAACCCTGTACTGTAAGAAATAAGAGCAAAAATGCAATTACACAAAACTATGTAGCATTACATGGGAAGCAACTTCAATTAAAATTTCCTGGCCCAAAACTTAGTTACCTTTTGGAGGGTGATCCTGAGCAGCATATTAGGTGCGTATTTGCGTCTATTTTAGCATTTTTTGGCACTGCACACTGTGCGGAAAAGGCTAAATCGACCACTATTGATGCGCACATTAGTGCCTGTGTGCCTCTGCACCTCCGTGTTTTTGGACACCGATAAATGAGAGTGCCAGGATATTTGAATGAGATTTTAGGGCATGTCCGGCGTTGCCCTTAGCTCTGCGCATTGCGTTTATTAAACATCTGCAGGCTTAAAACCCGTTAAACTGCGGGTATGAATGCTTGCGCATTGCTTCGCTTTTTTGTGTGCAGTTCACAGTAGCGCATTTTGGGCAAAAAATTGCAACTCTGGATGTGTTGGATCTGGACCTTGAACGTGTGCAATAAGCAAAAGCATTCACCCTGCATGCAAACAATGAAATTAATATGTATTACTATTAACATGTAGTTTTTATCAGGTGTAAATTTAAACCCTTTTACCTCACATTTTACTCTGCATCCAGTACAAGTGTCTAAGATTTACTCACTGTGTATTGGTGGGGGGTCACTGAACTGCATTATATATTGAACACAGCCAAAAAGTACATTCTAGGGACCAAATGAAGACTTGTTACACCTGGGTAAAACCATGATGAATTGCAGGGGAAGTAAATTCCATCAGTTGTTGTTTAGGACGCCATGTGCTTATAAATGCGATATTTCTGATATTTCTGTTTTCTCTTCATATGGACAACTAAAAACGGACAACTGTTTTTGTGATGTATAATCTTGTCTTTTACTTTGTTATTCTTCCCGATTACTATTTGCTGATTGCTATGATGTTTATTTACTGTATTATGTTTAACTCTGTTTTGTTTAATAGAAATATTCAAACCAAATTCCATTAGTTGCAATCAGTATTACAGGTGAGAGATGATGTTTCCTAGCACAAGTCTAATAACAGCAGATGTGGCCCTAGGCATAGGCCGTACAGTCGGCCGCCTATGGCCCCATGGGGTCAGGAGACCCTAGAAGCCCCACGCTATACGGCCTTTACCCACAAGAGCTGCAGGAGCCTTCCATTCTTAGGCCTGCCTGGGAGCTATGCTGATGCTTCCCGGCCGGCAGCTGTGCCTCTGTTGCAGTAAACACACCAGGTCACGCTGGCGTGGTGTTATATTAGCATGAGTACGCTGCTGACACCTCAGTGCACAGTGACACACCTCCCTTGGCTCCTTGCCACACTTTCCCCTGCTCCCTCCCTGTTGATGGGCCACCTGTAACGCCCCAAACAACCTAGGGCTGCCCCTGTGTAACTGGTATTACTCTCTGCATGCAACCACTAACATTCATTTTACCTCCCATGCAATTCAACATGGTTTTGCCCAGCTGTCACTATCCTTACTTATTTTTAAGCCTGGACCTTACCAAAATAGGTCAAATAAATGTACATGACCATACGTATGAAAAGAAAACATTGGGCCAGATTCAGATTTACACTGTCATGACTTAAACTCTCACTGGTAAAACCATGTTGAAATGCAGGGGAGGTAAAATGAATGTCAGTGTTTGCATGCAGGGAGAATGCTTTATTGTTGTATTTTGCACACAGATACCAACCAGCGTTACTGTTACACTGTTATTAGACTTGTGCTAAGAAACAGCATCTCTCACCTGTAGTACTGATTGCAATTAATTCAATTTACGTCCCCTGCAATTCAGCATGGTTTTGCCTGTGAGAGTGTAAATGTGAATCTTGCCCATTGTTCAACTTTATCATACACCAGTGGTTCCCAAACTTTTGAGCTCAAGGCACCCTTAGGGTCTCCATCATTTTTCAAGGCACCCCTAACACAAAATAGTTTCCCATTTTTTAAGTTCATGAGTAAAACAGTGTAATGACTATTTAGGTAAAGACAGAAATACTTCAGATTGACATCAAATCTTGTGTTGCTCCTATACAAGAAGTAAAATTGTGCTTTTAAGAAACACTTGCAACGTGCCACCATGTCGGAAAAGAAATTTCGTGGCACCCCAATGAGAGCATCGTGGCACCACGGGGAGCCTAAGCACACAGTTTAGGAACCACTGTCATACACCATTATTTCATTGAATGGTTGAGTCACTGCTTATGAAAAAAAATCTGCAGTCTTTTCATAAACATATTTAGTTCATAATTGGTAAAAGCAAAAAACTCTACAAAATGAATCACTGCTTTGTATTTAAACCGTTCATAAAATACTGTTTGGCATTCAAGTAGCAAGGCCATATGTAATGAGAAAAGTACCAACTACTAACAATGGGGTTTATACATAAATTATAAAGCACAAATTTCAAAAGCACATAAGTGCTGGAGGAGCAAAAGCTCTACCGAATGTAGGCAATGAAATAAGAGATAAGTATCATTTATACATGAACCATGGCAGATATTTTAATACATTTCTCAGTGTATCTATATGGGGTTTTTACATACTTACATCACTAAACTTATATCCAAGAATATCATAAAAAAAGCTGTGAAATTAAATGTTTGCTTTAAGTGTAATACTCATTAACAAATAATATAGAACTGGACCAAATCAAGACCTTCCATACCGCTTCACTTGGAGCTCTGACCACAGTGATAACAGAGTTGTTATGAGACTTGACCCTTACCTTAAATGTTCAACAACCTCATTTAAAATCACCCTGTCCCACCCTTGAAAAACATTCCATTACAGAACACCGGATTTATGTAATAAAGATGTGTTGCAGTGTAGTATAAACCAGGGCTCGAAGTGGGGGTGTATATGGGGGTATGACATACCGGCACTTCTCCCACTGATGTAATGGAAAAATTTCAAATCTCCATTGACTTCCATTATTTTCTATGTTTCCATACACCCACTTCTGAATGTCCATACCCCCACTTCTAAATTTCCACTTCGATCACTGGTATAAACTGTAGATCCAGTTACATTAAAGAAGCTGGTCAGCATTACACTGACTGCCAGGGCCTGATCAGTCAATAGGCTGCAGTTTAGGGCGATTGTTAGTAAGGTCTCATCTAGAACTCGCATACAGTTCTAGGCACTGATCAAATAGACATTTTAGAACTGGAGCGGGTTTAGAGAAGGTCAACAAAACTAATAAGGGTTATGGAGTTACGAGAAATGGCTAGCAAGTTTTTGCATGTTTAGAATAGAAAAGAGGCGTCTAAGTGGAGTTATGATGACTATATACAAATACATTAGGGTCAGTACAGAGAGCTTTCACAGGAACTTTTTAAGGACTGTACAGAGGACACACGGTCATTCACTAAGGATAGAGAAGATGAAGTTTCACAAGCAGCAGAGAGAAGGGTTCTTTACAGTAAAGGCTGTCAAGATGTAGAATTCTCCTGCCAGGGAAGGTAGCGATGCCAGATCCAATGGATATATTGAAGGGGTTAGACAAATTCTTTGAGAAAAAAGGTATCCAGGGTTACGACTGGTAAGTAAAATATGACCTTAGTCAGGAGGGACCTTTTCATATTGAAACAGATTGGCTGTTGCTTCAACTGGATCAATTTCGATTATAACAAGATGGGCTTATTGTGTGAACTACTATGTGGCTGGCAGATCCAGAGAGATAAACATAAGTGTGAATATACAGGAAAAAGCATTGAAGTAGTGACTAATATGGTGACTAATATGGATGATAGTAATAGAAATGTGTAATTCAACTTGTAAACAAGTTGGATTACAGTGCAGAATTACTTGATACTCTTTAATAGAGGTAGTGTGGTGACTCTGTGTGGTCAAAGTGGCACAATGTCAAGAAACGTATGTTATGAGTTTTACTTTGGATTTATAATTGAAGGCCAAGATAAAGTTTGGGCCCCTCCTTTTTATTGTACTCCTGGGGGTATATTTACTAAGCAGGGAGATTGCAGTGAAATTCGAATTTGGGGAAGTTGCCCATGGCAACCAATCAGATTTGAGTTCACATTCTCCATAGTGTAAAATGAAACTGAGAGGTCAAATCTGATTGGTTGCCATGGGCAACTTCCCCAAATTCGAATTTCACTGCAATCTCCCTGCTTAGTAAATATACCCCCTTGTGTCAGACACTTGTTGGTTAAAAGNGTTCTCAACTGGAAAATAGAAGTTGTTCCTCATTTAAATGTCTGATAAAAAATTGGTCTTTGTTTTACTGTTTTATTTGTACTATACTACTACGTTAATCATGTTTCCCCATCACTACGCTGTCTGTATACTTGCTATTTGTATTCCACTATATCCGTTACTACCACCTCTCTCTTATCTGTATGTTTAATTATAATCTCTGGGTTTGTGTTTTATTTAGTAAATTGAATTTTGTTGCTAATTTTGTTAGTTACTACCAGCACAGACAGCCCAGTCTGCAACATAGTGATTTGAGGCTGCAGGCGCAAAGATACCCACGTGTGTAGCAGGGCTGGTGTGATGACCTTTAAAAGTGGTTTTGAAGACATAATATTATACTTTTGTGAGTATTTCTACATATTTGATTTCCTGATATTTACCTACAAATAAAATGTGCTACATTATACAGCAGTTTTCCATTCTCTTTTTGAAATTATTTTAAAGAGTATATATCTCATGTATTATCATTTTCAGAGCTGCAGGGTATAGACACCATGGTGTATTGTAGATTAAACTGGAAATGTATTGTTGAGTGAAATATAGTAACAGCTAGATTGCATTTTTCACCCCAGCCTCAGGAGCTAACATATCTCTAGCTTTATCATGTAGACTATAGAAACAAGTCATGCGCTGTGTTACCAGCTCTCTCTGTGAAAAATCCATTGCTCCAGTGTGCGTCTCACCTGAAATCAGTATTCTTTTCACTCACTCAGGGGCTGTCAACTAGGTGTTTGACCTGCTGGTGGTCTGCAGCCAGGTTTGATGCTACTACATGGGGCTCTGGTGATTACTAGCTCCTCAGTTAGAACCCACACATAATTGACCAGCCTGGACTGAAACATCCAAAAATTACACATTTCTGAAAGGTGTCTGGTATTATATAAATTATATATTTGCAAACATATTTATTTATTAACAGGTTTTTATATATCGCGATCAGATTATGGAGCGCTTAACAATTTGACATGTTTATATATGTCATATATCTGGATTGTAATTTACACAGAGTATGACAGGTTACCTACTAGTTATTAAGCTGCTGTGTCATTACCACCATTTATTACAGAACCATCACTTTGTGGAACTTTATAATTTAATACATTATACCTTCCCATAACTTGAACTGACAGTAATAAGACACAAAATGCTGAAGTGGAATAGTCTGACAATGCAACAACTGTTGCTTAGCTGAAGGTATCAAGAAAAATAAAACCATGTTCACGAAAAGTAATTTGTGGCATGAGCCAAATCACAGAAGACATACCCACATCATTGTGAAATTCAAACTAATCTGTGACACTTCTTAATGTGCAAATAACAGAGATCTAATAATCTGCAAACATTCTTTACAATTTATTGACTTTTCTCAAACGATTTGCAAATGATCATATTACATGTTGTGCATATATACCAAAATATCAAACACAAGATTTGTAAGAACACAAAATAGAATGTACACAAGTGAAATGAAGAAAAAAAATCTAGTAAACATATTTAGTATGGCAGTTATATTCATTAAGACAGTTATAAATTAGATCCTGAGTGCCCAATAAACAAGATGTTTTGTATAATAACCCTTAGTGACAGATTACCGTATATATAATATATGAAATATCAAAATGAGACAAAGAATGTGCCAACATCACAACTTTTTATTATTAAATCCAGCCATTTTGGGCCATTGGCCCAAAATGTCTGATATTATATTTTTAATAATTGTTTAATTTTAAATTATGACAGCCTGGTGCAGTTCTGTTCTGCTTAAGGTAAAAGCAACATGTTAAACATTCTAAAGCTGTTATTGCACAGGGCTCGAAGTGGGACGATATATGTCGGTATGGCATACCGGAACGTATCCTGCCAAGCCACGCCCTTTTCTAAGCTCCACCCCTTCAGCACTGGAGGGGGGAACATTAGTTTAAAAATCACGGGGCTTATGTAAGGGGAGGGGGTTAGTGTCATGCCGCCACCTTACAATCCGCACTTCGAGTCCAGTGTAGAACTATACTGTTTTTTTTTAATTATCCACAAACATATCACCCAACATTTAGGGAGCTGTAATGGGACAAATAAGTCCTGCACCCGGCTCCGTCTAAGCCATACACATTTTGCTGCAGCGACTGGGACAAAATGTAACTTTTAATGAAAATAAAAAACTCAATACCCCCCAGTTTGTCCATTTATCAGGATAAACTGGTAGGCGAGTGGGACAGTGGCACAGTCACCAAAAAACGTGACTGTCCCACTGAAATCAGGACAGTTGGGAGGTATGCATAAAACAAAAATTGATAGAAATAAAGAGTACATACAAGCAGAGAGAACCAAAAGACAATATAGTGATACAACGGATGAACATTAAACATTTGCTGCTGTCAATTATGGTTAGTTTCTTATATGGTTAAGATTGCTTTAAAATACAAAATCACTGCCTCAAGTCAGGAGAGTTAGTAAGGGTGGGCACCAAGATACCAACTGCGTTAAACTTTTAAACACATAAAATAGATAAAACCACACAACACAGGACTATATTCCCCAGACATTTCTTAAAATATTAATGAAATCTTCATCACACAAGATGCCAATACTCAGTCCTTCGTAATAGTCTTCAAATTCGCTATAGCACACCTCCTGTGGGTTAATGCAAGAATTCTCCAGTGTTGTGAAAAATGCAGATTTCATTTCATCTTCAGAATAAGAACCTAAAAAGAAGCCAAAACCAAAGAGCTACAAGTTTATCACTGTACACACAAACATGAGATTTCATAATACATATTCCTCCATTCTCAAGAGGCCCAAAAATGCTTACAGGCATCCAAAGCATATGCAAATCACCCCCAATTAAATGTTATTAGTAATGAGTTTATGCAAATAGGATACATGCAGAGGAATGTTAAAAACTTGGCCTTTCTGGTACTTCAGGGATTTGGATTTAAAACACACTGGTATACAGAATGACATGATTCTTAATGAAAATTCACGGTTGTGTCCTAAAGGTACAGTAAAAAAGTAATACCATATGTCAAATATACTACTAACATGCATCCTATTTCTAAGAACACAGAGCTTGGAGACCATGGGAAAATGCTGATTTACATGTCAGATATAACAATAAGAAAGGCATAGATTGGTTATAATAGTGTACTACTGTACATTGTACATATTTGAGTTATGCATTTCACTGCCTGAAGCCCACCCCCTGTTTATCAGAGAGGTACTTGAGACAGTTAGGGGTATATTTACTAAGCAGGGAATTTGCTGGGGAATTGAAAAGTGGGGAAGTTGCCCATAGCAACCAATCAGATACGAGCTCTCAGTTTCATTTTACATACTGGAGAATGTAAGCTCGAATCTGATTGGTTGCTATGGGCAACTTCCCCACTTTTCAATTCCCCTGCAAAATCCCTGCTTAGTAAATATACCCCTTAATCACTGCTTTAAACCCAGATCCAGAAGACGTGCCAGAATATGTGGCTTCTTCCAGCTATTTCGAAATAGATGGCAACTATTCTTTTTAATGCATTTTGAAGAAAAACTTAATAAAAAACTGTTTACATAAAAAGGCCTAACATAGGGCATCTATTGTACAGATGATCAATGCTGTAAAATTATGGCCAAAGTAAAGTTAGCTCCTAATTAGGTATGCTTGACAGGTTCTCAAAGAATTACATGAAGGGACTACTTAAAAATAAATGAAAATTACCCACACGGGTGCAGCTTTAGTTGTTGTGACCAGACTGGCATTTAAATTAGAAATGTGCAATCAACCTGCTACATAAACACAACTAATAGCAAATGTGCAATCAACCTGCAACATAAACACAGCTAATAGCAATATTCACAAATACACATACAAAGAAGTTTTGGTCAAGCTACTCTTAGCTACATAGAACATATAATTACAGGGAGTCAACAAGGAACAATGCTGACCTGTATGCATATCTTTATAAATACAAAAATATATTTCCTTCATATTTATTTCATTCAACTTGTCCCAGGTTTATTGAAATTTCAATCCCTAAATGTGAGGCATGTAACTGATATTATATAAAGCAATAGTGGAAACGGTTTACCAATCAGAACAGCCACCAGATAAAGTTATAACTAAACATTGACAATGTACCTGCCAAAACTTGGGGATGTTTCTTGACACAATAGAACTTTCTCAAGTCTACCATAGACACTATTCCCGTTTTATTGGGATCCAGTTTCATAAAAGCCTAAAAACAAACAAAAAAAGTTAACTTTAAGAATACATAAAACAAAACAAAAATAATTCAGTTACATTTTCTAAATATTTCTTTCATACTCCAATATCTTTTATAAAATATTACATTTCAGGGTTTCCCTCCAGAAGTCCTCCAACTTAGCCATGCTCAATTCGCATATACTCCCACACCCAGTATGGACCACCAATCTCTCAGTGCATGAAGTTAACATTTCCAACCTGTCCTTCACTGACTTCATTCAAAGCAGCTCGCTGTTGTTATGCGACCCAGGTTATTTAGGTTATTTATAAAAAGTTTATTACAGAAAAATTTTTTAATAATACAAGGGTTACAAGACTAATTTAAAAAAATATACATACATACAAAATAAAAAGGGAGAAACATATTATAAAAAATATAATCTTTTGCAGAGATGAAGTTCTGGCTTGGTTATCTGGATACCTTATCTAATCATCTCTGCGCCACTGGGAAAGAGTGGGTGATTGGTCAGCTCACTGTTACCAGTCAAGTTTAGAGAACTGCCCATATGAGTAGTTCATAATTATATATTATCCAGGGATTAAACCAAAAAAAGAAATATGATGGCTGCGGCACATACACGGGGCCTGAAATGCCTTATACATGCACTGTGTACTGGTTATTATGGTAACTGTGACGCATGGCGTAGACGTGACAGGGGAAATTGTGAGCACTGGGGGCATACAGGGGTAAATATGAGCACTGGGGGCATACAGGGGGAAAAAAGAGAACCAGGTGCATAGGGGGAAAGCAATGGAGGCATACATATAGGAGCAATGGGGCATATATACAGGAGGCAATACAAGCAATGGGGCATACATATAGGTGGAAAGAGAAGCACTGGAGGCATACATTTGGGGTATTTTAGGAGCACTGGGGGCATATGGGGAAATGTGAGCATTGGGGTAATACATATGGGGCAAATAGAAGGACTGGGAGCATACATATACATAACTAGAGCTGGAAGCATACAGAAGGAAAAAAGAACTGTGGGTATATAGAGGAAAATAGTTGGACGGGGGTATTTTGCATGTATGTATGTATGCCACTATTCCTCTTGTATATAAAATACACTGGGGGCTGGGGACATACAGGGGGAAACAGGAGTACTGAGGACATACATGAGGAAATAGAAGGACTGGGGGTATACGGTAAATACAAGGGAAAATGGGATCTTGGATATTGATCCTACAAAAGGTAAAACAATTTACATTCTCTAACAGCAACAATCAAAGTGTCATTTTACAGGTTTTTCAGGGGGGAATCTCCGGGAATTTCCAGATAAAAGGGTGGTAACCCTACTTATACCCCCATACAACTTTTCTATCTGCCTGGAATACCACTAGTTAAAAACCCCTGGCTGTAATGGCATTTGTTTTGTAATAATAAAGATTACCATCGTGACATAATCTGCCCAAAGAGTAAAGCACTATAATTTGCATGGTTAAACAATGTGTGTTCACAGTTTTGAGGTACAATATACACTGGTTGACTTGCAGCTGTTTCTGTAATATGTTTATATGTTTCAAATAAAGTATACTCTTAATAAAATACGTCTAAACTACTATAAACATAATTGTAACTTACTTTTCTAACAAATGACTTTCTATATTCATTCATTTCTCCAATAACATTTTGGATAAATGCCCTGTATTCTACTGTCCCCTTGTTGTTTTCATCCACAATAAGCCATATGGATTCGAAAACCTGTAAAACAACAAAGTCATTCATTATTTTATAACAAAAAAGGCTGAATAAACACTAAGAACCAGATCCAGACTGTTGTACAACAGTCTATTTGCACATACGGTATGCATAATTTATCATAATGTATCGGAACACAATGAGATTGATTCCTCTGATGTAATTCTAGATGACAATGGGGCATGGCCTATATTTACTAACCTGCGGGAATGAATAGGTTGAGATGTTAAATGAAACTGAAAGCTAGAATCTGATTGGTTGCAATGGGAAACATTTACATTTTTCCATTCCATTTCCATTCCACATTGCTTTTCCTCTATTTTTTCTTTTGTAAATTTATAATAATTGAAATTATATATATTTTTTACTTAAGCTGGCCACACACAAGACAACAATAATTGTGGAATTGGGCTAAAAATAAATGCCCTTAGATGCTAGGGCACAATAATCCAAATTCCAGGTCGATATCATGTCCTAGCATTTATCTTTTAATCAGTGTATTGTGTTCTGCAGTGCTGGACACCAAAAATATACATACTCATCGGAGAGCTGAAATAGGGGAGAGGAAGTTTTTCAGAAAAGAACATCCTCTCCCCTCTGAAGCTGAAGCTTGTACCATAGCCTGGGTATGTACCATAAGAATTATACCCCTTTTCCACCAAGAACCCAGGTTCAGACCTGGGTTTGTACCCTGCATATTTCCCAGGTTCAATATAAAAGAGCCCTTTTCCACTGCATGTGAACCTGGGTTTTTTCCAGGGTAGACACCTTTTCCACTGCCAGACAGAACACC
>JABWIB010003051.1:0-19823 GCA_016617825.1 Platyplectrum ornatum | reverse complement strand
TCATTTTTTATTTTCACATCCCAAAGGTTTAAAAATTCTACAAAACACCAGTGTGGTCAAAATTCTCGCTATACCCATAGATGTGTTCCTTGAGGGGTGTTCTTTCCAAAATGGTGTCATTTGTTGGGGTTTTTTATTGTGCTGCTACAAAAAAATGTAACATGTCAAATGTGTAAAATAGGGCTTGGTCTTTAGGGACCAAATAGGCTGCGTCTTAAAGGGGTTAAAGACTGGCTTCATTGCACATTATTTTACAGATGTAGACTTAGAGATGGCATTCTTACCCAGAGACAATTTGATAAACTATTTACATGCACCAAACGACTTGGTGCTTGCTGAGCTCCGCTTCCATCCACTTCTGTCACCTATACATAAATTGTGGTTCCTACTGCGCAAACAAGGGGGTCTATCACATACACTGTCGCTGCGCCTCATCATCCTGGGCAACCTGGATTTTCAGGGCTGGGTGGCTGCCCATCCCTTCAGGAGATGGGCAACAGGAAGTCTTATAAAGTTAGCAAAAATGGTTTCACAACCTAAAAAAAGGTTCTCCCATTCTGAGATGTGGCAGATAAATTTCCCATGCTAGCTTTGGAACCAATGGCTGACTTGCAGGACTTGCATTATTGTTATAACGGGGTTGCATGTTTAACTGGTTTGGATTGGCACAACTTGCTTGACTTATTGCTGTTACAACCACCAGGAACTACAAACTTCGGGTCTTATGACTTGGCAACAGGTCTTATGACTTGGCACAAGGTTTTTCTCTCTCTCTCACCCACAGATCTAGTTCACACCCTTACCCGGTCAGCCTGTTTAATGCTATCAAGTACATACTTGGAAATGTTCTATAATTTGTTTCACTATACATACCTCACACCTCAAAGGTTTTCTGATAAGCCTGCTCCCCATGATGGCTTAGATGCCGCACACCACAGGCTGACCTATGTGATTGTCTCTGGTCTTCTCCAACCGTTCTGGCTAACTGTGAAACATTTTTCTGAGCATTGCCTAGTTAACAGGCTCCCTTTGACATCTGAGTGGGCTACACTGGGTATCCTTCTGGCATCCTGTAATGTCTCTTCTCCAACGGCCATACTACTCATGGTCATTGCTGCGGCCCACAAAACTATATTGCACAAATGGTTGCACACCTCAGTTCCTGCCCTGTCATTCTTTCTAGACAAATCGAGGTATTTGATTCAAATGGCCTGGACTGACACATTGCTGGATAAACGTAACAGATTGATGGAATTTTTTAATGTGTGGGAGTGTCATATTGACACAAGCTCTACTAGGATTAAATTTCAACTATATATATACACATTTCCAAAACACTGAATGGTATATGGAGAGTATTCTTGCGGGTGACTCACCCAATTCATTGAACTGAAGCTCTGTTCCTGTCCCTGTTAACTTACCTGTCTTAGGGTGTTCAGCACTTTCTCGAACAACTGCTGCCTTGGATTTCTGTTTTTACTTATACCTTGTATAACACTTATTGTGTGTATTATCCTTATAGTTCTTTATTTTTCCATGTATTCTGTGTGATTTGTGGTTAAATAAGTTAAATATATATATATATATATATATATATATATATATATATATATAAAATATTTACATACAGGGAGAATACTTTTTTGCTTATTGCACACACAGGTGCTGACTAGTTTTCATTTTATACTATAGTAAACTTGATCCAATGATCAAGAAAGCCTAGGACAAACCAATCTTTGCCACTGGGTAATGCCTTTAATTTAAACTATTAAACTCACTTTTCTTGCTCCAGCTGTTTATGTAAATGGAGTGGCAGACTCCTTAATCACAGAAACAAAAACCTACATCAATTAGAGTGCTTTGTAATAAGTACGAAGATTTTTTTATTGATTGATTTCATTGATTCAAATTTTTATTTTTAAATTGTTGTTTAGAACAGGACTAGGAAACATCACCACTAATACTATTTGTAGCAGATAAAAGTCATTTGAAATTCACCATTTAGCCTAGATAGCTTTTTGCCTGTTTTCCTGTTATTTTAAAACCCTGGATCTGGACTGTAATGTCTACGATAGCATAAAGGAGGTTGGTTTACTGAAATGACCATTTTTAATTATTAATAGTCACCTTAAGTAGACACTAATGAGAAGTGGGAGCACATCCAAACACGGAACATTAATGGCTCAATACATTTGTTTCATCCTTTGCATAATGACTGCTAACATAATGGTCAGAAAAATGACAGATACCTTTTCAGACACATCCAAGTGGAATGTGGTAAGAGCCTGCTTGATTTCCATTTTTCCTAAATACCCAGTTCCATTTTTGTCAAGTTGTCGGAAGTATTTCCCCAAACCTGTTAATGTTTTAACTCCTCTGTTCTTCAGCTTTTCTTTCATCACATCTGTAAAACAGGGTATAATAAATACTAGTGAATCGTGAAGAAATTAAATTTACAACACTGAAGAATTTCAACACAAAATGATATATCAGCTGAGCTGAATAGAGAACTAGAGCTTTATAAGTTACATTTCAATTCAGTGAAGGAAAAGAGTAAATGAATCATCATAAATCATCGCAACCCACCTTGTACAGCCAAAAGAATGTTCTGCTCATCATGCCAGTGAACACCTAAGTTGCACTTGTTTCCTTCACAAATGACCCTAAAAATAAACGTGAAAACAGTTACATTTATAATTTACAGCAGGGCCCGAAGTGAGTGGTATGCCATACTGTCATTTCTCCCACTGATTCTATTGAAAAACTATAAATCTCCACTCCAAAATCTTCACTTTTATTGATTTCTATGTATAGTTGCATGATTGCCCAGTATCAATATTTAGAGATAGTGCCAGGTGTAGAACAACAGAATCCAGCCTGCTTAACAACACTTTTAGATCATTCCGAATACCTGATTGATTATCATTTGAGGGGTACAATATTGTGTAGGCTTTCCAGATATTTTTGAACAATGTTTGGGTATTTCTTTTATGTTGTAATTTGTTTTTGTTTTTTTTTTGGAATGATACATTTACATTAGAAAAAAGGCGTCTAAGAGGTGATATGATTGTCAGGGTCCACCCCCGTTCAGCAGCGAGGCTCGCTGCCGCAATTGTCCTCGGCCGGCCGGTTGCCATGGTGACAGGACGCGATCGAGCACTTCCTGTGCTACGATCGTGTCCTCACTTCCGCCAGCAGCAAGTCCCCCTCTGCCTACGTCACCCCGGGGGTTCGTCTGGCTGGGGGTTCCCCAATGGCCAGTTCCCCCTTCTTATACAACCCGCGCTTTCTCCTCAGCACCGGTTATAGTTTCTCTTTCTATCCACGTTCCCAGGCCTCCTGCCTTGTATCTGGCGTTCTGCCAATCCTTGCCTAGTGCACAGTACCTTGTCTCTCTCCCTTGCATCCTGCCTTATGCCTCAGTGCCTAGCCTCTCTGCCTTGTTTCTTGCTTTCTCTCTCCTGTGGTCTCCTCTGCTGTCTTCTTCTTGTTTCTCCCCATCATTACCTCTGGTCTCCTCCGCTGCCTCCTTTCGGTTTCTCCCTACATCTCCTCGGGTCTCCTCTGCTGCCTCTTTCTGGTTTCTTCCTTTATTTCTCCTGCTCTCTGTTCTTTCTTCTGCTGCCATCTCTTGGTTCCCTCCTTTCTCTTTCCTGGTCTCCAGCTTCTCTCTCTCTCTCTCTCTCACTCTCTCTGTGTGTTTCCTGTTCGTGAGTCTCGTTAGTCTGTGCCTTCTGTATTGCGTCCGGACCTTTGTTCTCCGTTCTTGTTTGTCTTGTCAGTCGGTGCCCAGTGTTACTCGTCAGGGACTTCTGTTACCTGTCCGTCTGTCTAGTCCATCTGTGCCCAGTGTCATCTGTCAGGGCTCTGGTGACCTTAGGGGGTGAATTGGTCTGGGTCCGCGACCTGCTCCTGCCTCGCCGCTACTGGCCCAACCTCACCATTAGAGGCTCTGGTGAAGCCCAGGCAAGGGTTAGACTCTGCGCCCAGACCTCTCACCAGTCAGTTTCCTGAAGTATCATAACATTGATCACCATCTATAAATATATTAGGGGTCAGTACAGGGAGCTTTCACATGAACTCATTAACCATAGAACCGTACAGAGGACACGTGGTCACCTGCAAAGATTAAAAGAAAGGAAGTTTCACAACCAGCAGAGGAAAGGCTTCTTTACAGTAAGGGCAGCAAGGATAATTTATTGCCTGAGAAGGTTGTGATGGCAGGATCAATAGATGAATTCAAGAGGGGGTTAGACAAATTTTTAGAGGTAAAGTTATGACTGGTAAGTTATTTATTATCTTAGTCAGGAGGGAGCTCTTGTATATTTAAACTGGATCAATTCCAATTATAAAATTTAGGATCGCAGGAGATCCCATATAGGATGAACTTGATGGACTGACATATTTTTTCAACCTCAACAACTATGTTACTATGATAATTGACACGTTCGTCAGGGAAAAATCTTTCAGAATATCGACAAAATTGCGCTGTGACGAGAATCGTTGGTGGATGGCCAGCTTTAGCTAATAGTGCCTAAGTCTGAATCTGGTCCATTGTTTGATCAGTAAAATTAAACAGTTTATAAGATGCGATCAAACAATAGCTGGCCATACACCAGAAAGATAATCTTTCCAATCAACAGATAAATGACCCTCACAGCAGAAATCTGTTAGATGTGCACTCATTAAATGCATGTTTTGTAAGTACACATGTAACAGATTTCTGCTGTGAGGGTCTTCTGTTGATTGGAAAGATTATCTTTCTGGTGTATGGCCAGCTAATGGCTTATACTTTGTAACAATGAGACATGATTACGTTCATGATATTGTTCCAAACATTTATTGTGTGCTTGAAACAATAATTGGTCATGTGTACCCAGCTTTTAGTACTGTATGTAACAATTAATTAGAAAAATGTGTTGTATTTTTAAAATAACATCAAAAGCCTGTACTCATGCATAAAGCTGCCTGCCATGTGCATTAAAAGTTATTAGCACAGTCTGCTTATTTCTATGGCTGACCATCAGGTCCAGGATCTAGTAATTGCGAAGTAATTAGATTAATTATGCAGGTGCGCTGAAAACAAAGTCTCTAAAAATGGAAGCAGAATTTATGAATGTGAGTACAGCAAATGACATTACAGGCATGTGTTATTTTCTAGCTCAATATCTTCTGCACAGCTGAAATGTTCTGTTCAATGTTCCAATACAAATATTATAAATATTAATGGGCAAACAATGATGGTTGGAGTATACTAATGGTTCAAAATATGCATATTAAATTTTATGATTAAAAAAAAGGAACTTGAAGATACAAACACCATTTATTACAGTGGTTTGCTTACGGTCAACATTTTCTGACCTTGTTTAATAGGATCCTCATATCCCTCTTCTGCTCTGCAACACTACCAAAGATTGCACACTCTATCTAATATCTGAATCCACTGAAAGGCCAGTGCAGAAAAGTTAAGTTATACCCCTTTTCCACTGACAAAAAAAACCTGGGTTTATGCACATAGACCCAGGTTTAGTTTGGTGGAAAAGGGTCCCAATAAATTAAAGGGTAAAGGGTTTTTACCCGGGTCTCTGCAGTGGAAAAGGGGTGTGAATTAGCATTCTGGTCTGCATTGCTGTGTGCAATGGTGCAGTTGATTAGACCCAGGTGTTCTGTCTGGCAGTGGAAAAGGTGTCTACCCTGGAAAAACCCAGGTTCACACTGCAGTGGAAAAGGGCTTTTTAGAATTAACCTGGGAAAAATGCAGGGTACAACCCCAGGTTTGAACCTTGGTTCTTGGTGGAAAAGGGGTATCAGTCTCCATGCGGATTTCCCTGCATCCTGTTCTATGTGTTTAATAATACATGGATTTACACAATGAAGAGTATGTTTGGACAAACATGCACACACTACTAGGTCTTAATTTCTGATCAAGCTTTCCTTAATGGAATAAACTATGTCAGCAGGGCTGAATAGGGCCAAAAGCAGACCTGAGGAGGATGGGGTATGCTGGAGGAAGGAGGGTATGTAAATCTTACCCTGAGGGTTTAGTACAATGCAGAAATGTTGGCAATACAATCCTCAATCTTAAAGATGCTACATATTGCTACACATGCCATAAAACTGTTCTAAAAATATGTATTACTTGTTCCAAAGGAAAAAGGAGGTGTGTTTCCTTAAATTATTTTCATGTGCAAGTTGCCAATAACGTTTTCTCTTTTTCATGTTTTGTTGCAGACATAGCTCTGGTGAACCTGGCTACATATTTTCAGGAGGACCGACCAAGCAAGCGATATATGAACACATCTTGCATAAATACAAAACAATCAGGACTTGTGCAAATTACTGCTACCATCGCTAAGCTGGAACTACAGAGGGCCCTCCACCATGAATCCACAATAAACCCAGACAATTTTCATATGCAGGACATAGTAATCATCTGTGTACACTGTTCATGCCCAGAACTGGAAATTCTGGAAATCGCTTTATTTCTGCAAACCCATGTAGGGCAAGCAATTACTTTGTGAGTATGGATTTAAACCTGATAGCAGGGACAAGCTGAAGACTTTTTGTACATATCTCTTACATATAGCACCCTCCTATACAGCTATGCCTGTGTAAAACCTAAGGTGGCTACAATCCCATCCATGCAAAAATTAATTCCTACATCTGGATCAGGCTCAATGACTACAGGCTCAAGTCATGCTTACCAACCTAAGACCTGTGAAATGAGACAAAGCACTAAGTAGTGAAGAGCCATACTAGGACACTTTCACATATATTGGTATAAGGGTTCTCAATACATAAATTACAGATTATAGTATTGGCGCAACAATTTATATGCACATACATTAGCCACCACATTACCTTAAGGAATCCAGAGCTTCTTCATCGATTGCTGTGATTCGAATGTTAAGTATTGGGTTTTGCTTTAAGCTTTCTGAAAGGCTATGATGTTCTGCTGTCAAGAAAGTAAGGTTTGCTCCCTGAAAAGATTAGATTTACAGGGATTTGTGAATCATATCTTTTACAGTATGTAAAAACAAAGACATAGAAGAACATAGACATAGAAACATAGAAAGTGACGGCAGATAAGAGGCACACTGCCCATCCAGTCTGCCCCATTGTGTATTTAAAACTGTACTGATATTATATTATTCTCTATTTTGTTTGAGACTCAGAATACTGCAATATTTATCCCAAGCGTGCTTACACCGTTCTGTTGAATCAGCCTCCACCACTTCCGATGGGAGGCTATTCCACTTATCCTCTACCCTTTCAGTAAGTAAGTAATTCTTTCTCACATTACCTCTGAATCTACCATCCTCCAGTTTATATGAATGCCCTTGTTTTCTACCGTACCACTTTCTATGGAAAATGCTGCTATCATATCACCCCTTTCCCTTCTCTGCTCCAAGCTGTATATATTTAGTTGCTCTAGTCTTTCCGTATATGTTTGGGGGTTATACCATGTACCATTGTGATTGTTCTTTGCACTTTTTGGAGATATGGCCTCCAGAACTAAACACAGTATTCCAGGTGAGGCCGTATCAATGTCCTATAGAGTAGCATTACTACTTCCCTCTTTCTGCTACTAATTCCTCTCCCTATGCAACCAAGCATCTGACTCGCCTTTCTCATTGCTTTGTTACATTGCCTTGCTACCTACGTTGTTTCTAATTTAATGCCATTAATGTTATATTAAGCATCATTTGGAATTAAACTGTAGTTGACACACTCTTGACCATTCCTTCAGTGCACCGTGTGATTTCAGAACTCTCTTTCCCCAGTTTAAAGCAACCTTTATGCTGACTTCTATGTCCAGGTCTTAAATGGACATAACATACTACATAGACATAGCAGCAACAAGAAGAAAGCTAATTGTATGTAAAGGTAATACAATGTCCTGACTGCTTGGGACAGTCACCCAGAAATATGGCTGCCTGAAGCTCAGAACTTATCCTCTTTATTTGCATATGCACTAAACAGTATCATCAATATATATACAATATATACATATATATATATATATATATATTGTGTTTAATGTAGAAATAGAGATGTTTCTCCCCTTAGAAGGAAATCAAGTTACTTTATATTGTATTTGAATAGATCTGACATGATAAAAGACAGCATGCAAAAGAGGGCAAATTTAAACAAAAAGATTTATGCTTAGATAATAGCTAATACAAATTCTGCACAGAATCTGATCAATCTTTCTTCATTGTTTTGTAAATCAAGTTCCCAAATTGTTTTCACTGTTACCGCAGTGTCCCTGTGGGTTTCAGTAATGGCATGTGACAATGTAATAGAGCAGGTGCTCAGGGTTAGGAACAGCAGAATAACAGAAGTCAAACCACATATACAACAGAGACTTTGAAATGTGTGTTGAGCTCAGAACTAATTTTAGCAGAATAGTAAATAAACAAAAATATAACAATATGGGATAGGTGTGAGAATGAATATGGACTGTGGTGAAGCCATGGATGACGTCTGGTACACTGGAAGCTAAATAATAAACATTACTCAGGTTAAAGTAAATGAAATATGAAATGGCTAATAGGAAGTGGTAACCAGTGCTGAACACAAATGTGTAACACATCCAACAGACATGATTCCAGAAGATCCTGACGATCGGGCACTGCTTGCAATTTAGAGTAGGTAAATATAAAAACAGAAAATGAGATGCAACACACCGGTTAGTGGGACAGCAGAGATGCTAATCTGATAAGTCTGTTAAAGTCCAAATTTATAGCTGAGCAGTAACAGTAACAAAGAAAACTAATATTGCATTTAATATGGTTAATGAAAACATGAATGAAAGACTCATAATGGGAAGGGTGTAATGTTAAGTGTGACTTTTCCAATACTGGTTATTCTCAACATACAAAATATATACTAGCGGAGATTCGCATTCATAAAACCAAATGACAATCTTCAGATATCACTTTTAAAATGTCACCTCCTTCCCCCGGGACCTCTGTCATTGCTTTATAGCTGTAGAAATTAATACAATGTCTGATGATTCCTATATATCATATGGTTTAGAAACACATAATAAATGATAAATCTAAAATCTGTCTAATGATTTTAGACTTGTGTTTCCTTATAATGGAGGAGTCTTTCTAACTTTCCTTATAACGGAGGAGTCTTTCTAATAAATCTTGTAGCAATTTCTCTCCTCTTTTCCTGCTGTTTCGTGTTAGAGCTGAGAAATATATCCTGTATTTCAAACATCTTATTTATATTTATGTTTACGGCAATTAACTTTTAACTCCAAACCAATCTAAGAGTTAAGAGTGTTTTAGAGTGATGTTTTATATGAACCTAAGGGTAACAACTATAAATAGTTTATAAATAGAATTACAACCTGCACTATTGTATTTCCCTTTTTTGTAAACATTAAGAAATGTCTACCATAAAATCCATCATATCCAAGAAATGTAAAAAAAAAGCCGATGTTACCAGAACACAGACAGCAGTACATGATTGCTAGCTGAAAAAATGCATTCTTCTATCAATACGTCTGCACAAAATGACTATTCTGTACAGTGGATGAAAGCATCAAGATTTATCTAATCTATTCACGGTTGTGAAGATATCATGACCCATAATGAATTTGTCTTCTCACAGACACATTACAATTATTTATGTTTCCTATAATGAACAGAGGGCACAAAGTAATGACAACAGTGAAGGAGAGTGCATAGGATGAAGATAAATAAGTGCAATTACTGTCTTCATAAAACATCCCATAATTTTTGTTGTCTGGATCAATTAAATGATGTTCTTTCGTTGAAGTAACCTGACATTTACCATGTATAGTCAATGCTGCATGGCTCCTTTAAAGCTAATACATATCTGCTTATCATACAGAAACTTTAAGTGTCTGATCCAGGAGAATGTACATTAAGTTGCATAGCGTATTTGTTCTTTTCCGCTATGTATGCAATTATGGTGATCCAGACCCACACATACTGCTGCAACCTTCAGTTCACAGATCTGTTTTGTGTGGGGTAATGGGTATAGACAATGTAAAGAAAGATTGTATGGTTGAACACAACCATATCTGGGTGCAGTTGACGGCCCAACATGTGCACCGGCCACAGTAGAATAGCAGTGCAAGAATAGAGCAGTGACAACAACAAGTTTCATATACCACGTTCCCGACCCGGAAATTACCCAGGCAATTGCCGGGCTG
Source organism: Platyplectrum ornatum (assembly GCA_016617825.1). Classification (NCBI taxonomy): domain Eukaryota; kingdom Metazoa; phylum Chordata; class Amphibia; order Anura; family Limnodynastidae; genus Platyplectrum; species Platyplectrum ornatum. The sequence goes on along the minus strand of JABWIB010003051.1, from coordinate 9,628 downwards.
ACTGAAGCCAGTGACAGGGGTGTTTAATTTTTTTTTTTTACTCCCCACACCCCTCCCGATCTTTAACATTAAAAAACCTGTTCACACTGTGGGACACTTTCCCAGGAATAGTAACTGGCTCCATTCACACTGCCTTAAAAAACCCGGGATTTTAGGCAACCCGGAAGTTTGTCTGTAATACCCAGGTCAGTGTGAACAAGGTATTAGTGATGTATTAGAGGTGACTTATTTTTTTATATTATCCTGAACTATTAGTTTGTCTTTTATTGTCTGCTGACTTAATTATATTGTATTTATATAACCGAGTGCCATGTGTCTTGTGTATTAATTGTTTTATTTTCATTGTTTGCATGCTGAAGAAGAATAGAAGGAATGTAGGTAGTGACAGCAATGAAGAGAGGCAGGCTGTGGCAACAGTGGCAAAAGTATGGAAAGTAGATAGTGGGAGTGAAGAGGGGCAAAAGTAGTGGAAATATTGGGCATTTAATTCAAATACATGAGGAGAGGCATGTAGTGGTAGTGAAGAATACACAAGAACTAGAAATGTAGGAAAAGGCAGGCAATGGATGAGAGATGGCAGTGGCAGTAGAAGAAGAAAGTTATGTGGAGAAAGAGAGATAGGTAGTGACAGTGTAGGAGAGGCAACTCTGAATACGTGTTGCCAGCCCTTACATTCTTCCTACAATGTAGGCTGTAGGATATGCACAGTGTAATGTGCCACTCAGGGGGCTTACACTTAGTGGCAGCTGAGAAGAAGCTGTTAGTGGCAGCTGAGAAGAAGCTGTTAGTGGCAGCTGAGAAGAAGCTGTTAGTGGCAGCTGAGAAGAAGCAGCCAGTGCAAGTGGGCAGATGCAGGTAGTGACAGTTGAGGAGAGGAAGGTAGTAAGAGCGGAGGTGGCAAGTGATAAGTGTCAGTGGAGAAAATATAGGTAGCTGATAGGGTTTGAGGACAGGTAGGATGAGGGAATGATGAAGAAGCAAAAAAGAAAGAATGATGAAGATTTTCATCAAATTCAATGTTCCAATTTGTGTACTTTGAATGAGAAAATGAGGTCAATAATGTGCCCTCATTTTGGCCCTCATTCTACAACAACACTACATGAATCAAGGACTTACAGAATAAAAGTCTTCAAGTTCATATGGAATTCCTCTTTTAAATCCAGAAGTATGACAATAAATCCCCTTTTGGATAAAGGGTAAAGCATTTGTCCTTTAAGATAAAGATACAAAAGTACATGTTAGTTATAAAATAAAAGCTGTGATATCTAGCAATGGTAGCAAAAACAACATATTGGTCATTTAATGATAATAAAGGCCAATTCAATACATCGGCAAGCCGTGAAAAAGCAGGTTGTAGCCAACACGCTCTTTTTTATGTGCAGCTTTACGAGCCACAAGACAAATAAAGAGCACGTTTTTTCCCTTTAAGCAGATTGCGTAAAAGGGCGCGAAGGGGAAATCGGCACCTATGAATTTGTTTATTTTAACATAATCACAATAATAAAACATTTATCATGATGTGAGGATGAGGTAATCTCAATGTAAAAAACTAATTGTAAAGTAAAAAAGAACATTTTTTAATTTAACATTTTCATAAGCAGGCTTCATGAGGCAGCCAGGTAATTATCTGAACTTACCTTGTTTCATCAGGTTTCTGTTAGTGATTTTAGTTAATGATTCATAACTTCTAATAGTAAAAGCAGAGTCACATGGCGATGAGCACAGTAGATTTGAAACACCTATGTCAACTTAGTCTGCTCAGTGGACCAAACACCTACATATGGCAGGCTCGAAGTCTGTAGAAGCAACTACCTAATGTGTCTAGCAGCCATACAAATATATGAACCGATACATTTATAAGATATATGTGAGAGCAAATGTTTCTGCTACTGAAGTACAATAGGTCTTTCAGTATTAACCAAAGGCTCATTGACTGGTATCAATAAATAGATGAAAGGTACTATTAGACAAACAACAACATTACATTAGGCATACCTTCAGTAGCTGATCCAAAATTAACACTGCATATGCGCAGACCGAGAGAGTGCAGAAAGATGGGCGCACCAGTGCCCATCTGTCTGCCTGTGCATCCAACTGCTATGCACACTATTTAAACAAGAGGATGCTGCCTGAGCTTATGTCATACACATGCATCATCTCAGAGGTGGTGCAAACCACAGACACAATTCAATTTCCATGAGAAAATGACCTGTTTTCGTAGGTTAAAATGCCAGTGTATTAGCAGTATACTGCTACTGCACATTGTCATTGCAAAATGTTAATTTCATTTGTTTTTACAATGCTGCATATGCAAGCATAGTTCCAATAGAACTATGGCTCTTGAAACATTCTATCTTTGTTGGAGGTATGATAAGTGCCCCAATGCTCCAGGGAATGCTGGGGCCTGTAGTTCTGTAAAGCAAAATGCAAATAAAAACTCAAAACATTGATTGCTCAGATAATTGTATAATGTCTACATAGATTTATGGAAAACCAGCCTTAAGTATGCTTGTTTTTGACATCTTTGATTCTAACAATGTTGCAAATAGAGGAAATAAGTGGAAAGTATGACTTGAGTGAAACCATGATGAATTGCAGGGGCAGGGTTTGTATATGTCCTCTATTTAATGGTAATGTTATTACTTACCTATTTTTACCAAATTGACGATATTCATAAATTGTAACAGACTTGTCATGTGCAAAAAAGAATCCAATAAGTTCCCTGCAGGCATCACGGCCATTCCTAAACCAGAGAACAGGGTCAATTTTTGTTATGCAATGTATAAGAACACTTAAACAATTAGCTATATGAATTTTATCTAGATAACATGTGAATAATACACAGCAATTCAGTTAATGAAATAAGCATTAATTTATTTATCAGTAAATTGGATGGTTGGAAAACATGCTTCAAACTCATTGGCCTAAATTTACTAAACTGTGGATTGGAAAAGTGGGGATTTTGCCCTTAGAAACCAATCAGATTCAAGCTCTCAGTTTCGTTTTACATACCAGAGAATGTGAGCCTCAATCTAACTTTGTGGTTAAACCTTCCAACATATATGTATGTAAAATCTGAGAGCAACATCTGCCACATACATGTGCAATTACTAGTTAGGGGATGGCTTGGATAAATAGACTACTGTGCGATGGTCTGGAGCCAGACCTTTCAGAGATCCCACAAGGCAGCAGTCTGATAAGGAACGTAAGGGAGCTTTACAATACTAGTCCAACACTACCTATTGCCGTAACACATTCCCATTTATTACTGAGCACCCAAGTTTACAGATTTGGTCAATTGATGAAACAGTACATGTACAGTAGATGTTCAACAATATCAATCATTTAAATTAGGCTAACAATAAATAACATAAAAATGATAAGACAGCGCTCACTATAGTTTCTTTTTAAGCAAGAAATAACTTGAGTCATTTTCTGCAGCACAGAAGTGACCTAAACATGACTGAGCTAGCTGTTTTCATCGATAAAACCATTTAATAAAAATAATAATGTGTTAGTAATGGAAATACTGCCCTTGTGCTTGGCTGCCGAGTCTCTGCCCGATGAGGCATGCTTGCAATGAAAGATGTGATCCAAGGCAGTCTTTTATTTTCATTATACAGAAATAACATCATCAAATACCAGCCAGCTACTAACTCATGGTTTGCACATTCATTTCAAAAGAGCCACCAACAGGCCAGATTTTAAAGATTTATATGGAAAACAATTTAATAGACTTTAAAAGGAAATTACACTGAAGCAAGGATGCCACAAAAGAGATTATGAGAGTTATTTTTCACTTGATATATTACTAATGTCATTATTAGCACATTCCCTGCAATGGCTAGAACAGCAACTTGTTCTAAATATAAGCCTTAATTGTATTTTTACCATGGCATAATAGTAAGAAAAAATAAGCACATTAAATGGAAAAAGAGCACAGTACACTTTATTAAAGGCTTAGGACTTTAAATGTACCCCTTATTTCCAGATATACAGATTGAATATTGATCGATTGTGTGCACATGCATGTGTCATTAAATGAAATCCATACTATACAGATCTATGCGAGATGATACTCTAGCAGCTTCCAGAAGTGATGCTGGGAGTTGTAGCTATGGTGCCCGGAGCAGGTGAATGCTCTGGTGCTCCCAATCCCCTCTCTTTAGTAGTATGCCAGGGAGAAGGGTAAGAATTTTCATGAAAATTGTTGGCTGTAAGGTAGTGTTGTTGTAACTTACATGTCTACATGTCTTAAGTTTATTTTTACTGCACTGAAATTCTATAGAGAGAATGAGGACTGAAGGTGGCATCCTGGATCCATCCCTCACCCTATTACACAGGAGATAACAAGTCTATTGGTGCGCAAGGACTGGATAGTGAAGCAATCACATGGATGTGTGAATAAGGAGGACCTGTAATTGCGAATCCCTATGTATCTGTTACTTCATGAAGAATTGGATGAGGCTCCAATCCCAAATGTTAAGGAAAAATCAAACTGATGGCCAATGATACCAATCTAGTTTTAAAATTAAATGATGTCTTGAGAACCAAGGCATTAGTAAATTATTATGTTTGTAAGTTTTTCATTTTTATATAAAAAAAATAAAAAGAAACACACAACTGAAAACATATCTTTTACATTATACAGTTAGCAAAACCATGTTGAGTTGCAGGGGAGGTAAATTGAATTCAGTATTACAGGTGAGAGATGATGTTTCTTAGCACAAGTCTAATAACAGTGTAACAGTAACACTGGTCAGTATCTGTGAGCAAAATGTAAAAATAAAGTATTCTCCCTGTATGCAAACACTGACATTCATTTTACCTCCCCTGCAATTCACCATGTTTTGCCTATGAGAGTGTAAATCTGAATCTGGCTCACTGAGCCCATCAGCCAGCTGGAGCAACAAAATTATCTAACACACAGGCTTAATTTTAGAGAACATGTGACCTCAGTGCTGCAAACGAGACATACACTTTTTGGTATAGTATAAATGTGTATTTTTAACTTAAAAAATGTATACTGTGTATTTGTACTTTAAAAAAAACTTCATGACAAAGGCCCAGATCCAGACATCAAGCCATTAGAGGATTTACATGCATTATGTACGCGCGTTCCCTATTCTGCTTGTACTCCTCTAAGGTAGGATTAGCTCCAAAGCAGTTTCAAGATGCGCCTGCTTCCAAGTGCTCAAATACCAGATTACTGACACAACTGATAATTTACATGGTGCAATGTCCTATTATATACATACAAGCATCTGTTTCATTAAACTTTCTTTTTGTAATAAATATAACGTTGTGTGTAATCATATCTAGGTCTTAATCACAACAGTGAAGGGACAACAGTGCTGGTTTTATTACACATGTTACTTTTGTGTGGTTGAAAACTGATCTGTCTTGTTTTACTCAATGTCCTCAACACCATGCTACTTAAACTAGTGACAATACCTGCCTATGTTGAAATACAATCTAGTTTGTCCTTGCATATCCATTACATAGTAATATAAATAATCCATTTAGGACCTAGCAGTGTTAGTACGTTACTTGGAAAGGCAAATAAAAGCAAGCTTGCAATGCCCCTGGGGAAACCATGTGAATTACTGAGATAAGCAGATGAATTAGTTATTCAAAATCCTTTTATGAAGAAGAGGGTGGAAATCTTTAGTCATCTTGTTTAAAAATAAATCACACCTAAGAAAAGTCTGCAAAAGGTTCCTAAGATCAAGTTAGCTTTTTATTGGGTTATATTTCAATCATCTGATAATGTCACATAAAGGTCACTCTTTCTGCCCTTGAATTTGAAGGCTTTGATTCAGTGACTTAGATGTGCACTGTATAGATTTACATTACCATGACGTATGAAGCTATGTCCCTGTAGAAGAGAATGCATTACATGACTGATTTCTGCCATGTGGCGCACAAAACATTTAATAGAATTATTCATTGACAGTCTCTCAAGTTCACTTACAGAACATCAAGAACATTTCATGTGAACAGTTTTGAGCATAAATCCATATAACAAAACTATAACTTAGAAACAAATACAAAAATGGAAATTCAGATGCCTTAATAAGAAATAACCTGAGCTGTGCAATGAGCTTGTTACTGACTGAATAAAAACATCAAAATCAGTTGCAAGATTTATCATGTAGCAAGCTGCAGTCATGATGGAGCAATAAATCCAATACCATATACAGTATTGCCTGTGTACAATGGAATATGCCACTGTTGTTGGATTCACACAACATGACAGGAAGGCACAAACTCAACATTGGTCTATACACCTTTTAAAATAAGAACTCTTGATTATGCTCTTCTGAAAGTTCCCATATACACATAATATATGAAACTGTTCCTTCCTTCTTTCAGATTCTATGGCCTAAATTTACTAAGCTGTGAGATTGCAGTGAGATTGAAAAGTGGGGATGTTGCCCATAGCAACCAGATTCAATATCTCAGTTTCATTTTACATACATGAGAATGTGAGCGTGAATCTGATCTGAAAAAGTTCCTTTTTGTGATGATCTGGCATGTAACGACCCTGTATCCCGTCAGCATTGCGCTGTTTTTCCCAGCAGACTGCCTCTTTTCTAGGAACATCAGTGCAATGCTGACATTTATAAATCATATAGCTTCGTACAATGGAATAACAAAAAAAAGTTTCAGCATGTTTCTTTAAGAAAAATAATTATTACCTGCATATGATTCGAGCATCAAATCGTAGTTTGTTTGACAAAATATTCTCTGTTAAACTTGAACTTGTTTTTATTCTGTTAACAAAAGTACAAGGTTAACATTCTCCAAAATACGTAGCAGAAATAAATAAACAAACAAATAAAAAATATTTATATGCAATTAGTCATCATCATTGGTTCTCTGGATATTTATCATTTATGATTATTTAACACCAGTTGTTACTTCCTCTCATGAACAAGAGTTAGCTTAAAAGGGCTGATGCAGAGGTGAACTAAGTGTACATTGTGGGCAGCAATTTTGTGTCTGTGGTACTGGCAAACCAAAGGTACACGCAATGGTACCTCTGCATGGTATGCAAGTATGGCATGTAGTGCATGGACACAAAGCAAACAAGATCATGCAGCTACTTGTCCATATGAATTGCACAGGTACAGATACTAATGCATACTGTAAATAAATGTTATGTATAATGCAATAGTAGGTGAACACATTAAAACTGTAAAAAAAAATTGACAACAGTTAGTAACTGCAGATGTGTAACTGGTTCAATTGTTTTGGTGTAAACCATGCTATATTCCGTATGCATGTTGCTCTGGTGTAGTGGCTGGAAACTTAAGCATATAGGGCCGGATCCAGGTCTGTGTCCTGCAACCGACTTCCACACGTAGATTAATATATATTATGGTACGTGCTATACATCATGCAATGGACAAACTAGGCTGTAGTGTCTCTGGCAAGACTGAGGGTAATTTTAGTAAGGAAAGATTAACGCTGGGCATCCACTAGAACGATATCATTCTAGTGGTGCCCATAATTTACCTACCTGCAGCCATGGCTAGGCACCGGAGAGGAGCCCAGCTGCTTCCCCACTTCCCCAGCACTTCCTCTGGGGCTGGAGAGGAATTTCTGCTGTGAGTGACCTGTCCATTCAGCCTCTCCGGTGCTCAGCCACTGCTGCATATGGGCAAGTACAGGGTTTGTTATTTTTTTTTCCCCCTTTTTTATTTTTTTTTGTAAACAAACAATATTGTTGAATATTCTGGAATTCCGATTTTTCAACAATGTCATTAACAGGCATTTTATTGTCTTTTTTTTTATTGTGGTCACACACTACACAATTTTTAGCCCAAATTCGCTATAATCGTGGTTTTGGGCTAAAATAGTTCTTGTGGATGGCCAGCTTAAGTGTTCTGGTTTGTGCAAATTGTGTAAAGATAGAAACATATTGATAGAAAGGTGGTTGTAAATAGGGAACTTGTTGTTTAAGAAGTAGATTGTATTGATTCATATAGATTTGTACTGATTACTTTTACTGGACATTGTGTATATATAGTTCTATGATCAGTGGGGTAACTATAATGGGTGCAGCTGATACAGGTCCCAGAAGTGAGGGTGTCCAAAGATCATCATTACTTTGTGTTGACAATAGATGAGCACCCAGTCCTCACTGCTCTGCTCTGAAATCAGTGATGGCTTGTTCTGTGCAGACAATCAGCCTGTTCTATTCAGAGCACAGCAGTGAAGTCTTTACCTGCGCAACTGCTAGAAGAGAAATTCTCAGATGAATAGTGTAATGAATAGTGAACAGTGTAATATTTTGTGTACTACACTCTCTATTACAGGTACACAGCATTTTCTGCCTGAGATATTCATCAGAAGTAAAAAATAAAGAGCATAATAAATTTACTTGGTCTCATGTAAGGTTCTTTTCCTGAAACGAAGAGGAGCAGATGTTGGGTCTCGCTGTGAATTACTCAGAATTGTTGTGCCTATATTTTGCTCTGGATCACTAATAACAGCCCTAGAAAAAACAACATAAATGTACTTTCAGCAAGAGAACCAAAATGCAAACATTGACATTATTGTAATTAAAAAGAGTGGACATTAAACAGAATCAACCTATTAACTAAATAAACAAGAATAATAAAAAAAAGGCTGTTTGCCACTTTCAGTCATAATTGCTTGCTCATGTCACTAGCTCATTAATCTTTAGAATGGGCTTTTTCGTATAGACAATCATTATTTGTTTTTCTTGTTGTACATAGGGTAATAAAATTATTATGAGTAAGAGGAGGTATATTTATCACGTCAGCGGGATAGCAATAGCAAGTCTGAAATACCCAGATTTGCCTCAAAACGTCAAAGTGATATTTCAGGTTGCACTAGCATGTCATGCAAATTGCACCAGGACTACAATATTGACATTAAAGACATTCAAATTATTTTTTTGGTTAATGTTGTTATAATCAATGTAGTAATATTTGTCATTCTGTTGCATTTAAGGGGATGTTTTATATGAGGTTATAATTTACATGGTTAAATAGAACATTAATATCACTTCAGAGAGTTTATATTAGAGACACTTTATCAACACAGTATTACACATAGTATATTATGGACTAAATGGGATGGACATGGAGAGAGGGTCTAATCACTAAATAGGATGGGTCTAATCACTTTTTGTGATGGTAAGGACAATAACAGATGTTAAGAACAACAACAGTAATAATATCAGGACTGATCCCATGAATTATTATGCTTAGGATTCGAATAACGCCAGAAACAAAAGCAGTGATGATATTAGATCAGACAGTTTGTAATGCACTTATTAATTCTGATTGGTCCATTAGGGAGAATGATAGAAGGTCAGTATTTTGTATTGAGAGGGGGAACATAATGCTGCGTTCAGATTGCCTGCGGTCAAAAAGGCGTTGGTAGAGCCGTCGTTGTAAGCCGGCAATTTTGGCGGCTTGTAGGTTTTGTGGCCGTGAAAAAGGCGCCTTAATCGTTAAAAAAGGCGGCGATGGCACGTTCATATTGCCGACGGCTTTGTATCATAAACACCGCTGTTTTGTATAGCAAACAGCTGTGATAGGTTAAAAAAAGTGATGTCATTTAAAGGGGCCGCGCTCAATAGTGATGTCAT
>JABWIB010003050.1:37877-48184 GCA_016617825.1 Platyplectrum ornatum | reverse complement strand
GGGGGTTGGTGGGGGAGGAGCTTCTCCTGAGGTGGTTGTAAAAAGTTAACCACCTAGTGCCCAGCTCCACAGCCACAGCACCAACCCAACGTAAGCAGTGTCCCCCAGATGGCCTGCATGAGAAAATTGAAATACCCAAGTACACAAATATTACAAGTAAAAATGTAAATAATTACCAAGTTTCTTCACCAGCGAAGAAAGTTCCATGATTTATTTAAAGTTTAATTCTTCAGTTTCTGCAAAAGACGCAAACATAAGATAAACTATATAGGCTAATCAAGAACTGGACCTTACTGGCCGCAATTCAGAGATATTAAAAGTACAAAAGAATTGCTTAACTTTGTTATAATAATGGGTAGCAACAGGTAACAAGCAACGTATTTGTCATGATGTGAGAAAGTATTACTCCTTTTCCACTGACAAAAAAACCCAGGTTTATTTTGGTGGAAATGGGTCCCAAGGAAAAAAAAACCCTGGTCGTCGTAGTGGAAAAGGGGTTTCCCTTTAAAACATAGGTGCTAACAATACTCTACTCTACTCCATTCAGTGGAAATGGTGTCAACCCTGGAAAAAACCCAGGTTCACACTGCAGTGGAAAATCTTTAATCTTTCACCTTTTCTGCCTAAATTAAAACTTACTGGTATCCTTTGTAAACAAATCTGCTGCCGAAAGTAATGGATACAGTATTTAACCAATGGCACCATCATACAACTCACAACCATTTGGATTTAAAATTGCAAGTCAGTATGCTCCCATAATCAGATATTGTGAGAATATAAGAATCAGAAGTCTAGATCAGTGGGGTTTTTTTACCCTATCCTGAGGGAATCATAACAGTGCATGTTTTCCGGGTCTCCTTGCTGGAGCATAAGTGTGCTGATTATTGACTTACNGGTGTTTTCATTATATCACTAGTGATTAGTACGAGACCAGGAAAATATGCACGGTTTCCCTAAGAATAGGGTTAAGAACCACTGGTCTAGATAAGGCATAGGCAAACTGCAGCTCTCCAGGTGTTGTCAAACTACAAGTCCCAGCATTCCTTGTCAGGTAACAACTATGTCTATGCAGTAAAAGCATGCTGGGAATTGTAGTTTGACGCAACTGGAGAGCCGCAGTTTGCCCACCCCTTGGCCTAAATTTACTAAACTGCATAATTGGTGGATGTGTGTTGCCCATAGCAACCAGATTTGAGCTCACATTTTCCATTATGCAAAATGAAACTAAGAGCTTAAATCCGATTCTTTTCCATATGCATAGTTCAGTAAATTTAGGCCATGGTCTAGAGCAAGTAAATTTTGTACTCCAATCACTACTTAATGCGTATGCATAAAGAAATAACCAAAAGCAGTCATTTCCCAATGCCTAGAGAGCATGCGCTTATCAGTAGTGTGGATCCAGGCCACACACATTATTTGTACAATATAGATTGTTATAAAACGGAAGCGATTTACAACTTTTAGAAACCGCTGACAACATTCTGCAAGTTACAAAGCAAAACAGTACATAGTAATTTATCATAAATCGTTATGTTACCTGACGAATCATTCATGTGCAGATATAGAAATACAATGTGATGGTGCCAGCATACAGATGTGTACTAGAAGACAGAACAATGTGGTTATGCACAGTAATATNCATGCTATTTTATTGAATTATTAANGGGTGACCAGAGGGTAGGGTAAGCATATTGTAGGGTAACCCGGGACCTGAGAGTGGCTTTTCAGAGTCTGATTTTATATAAAGTCATTTTCAGGCACATACAAGATTTTGATCACTTTTTTATGGGGCATGGACCATTACAGACACAAGCGATACTAGTGTGTATAATGTGAAACCATTGTTATTTTATACACACCGTACCCCTGAAATGAATTGTAATACAGAGAGAGAGAGACAGAGACAGACAGCCCCAGAGAGAGAGAGAGAGACAGAGACAGACAGCCCCAGAGAGAGAGACAGACCCTGAGAGAAAGACAGACAGACAGACAGCCAGCCCCAGAGAGAGACAGACAGACAGCCAGCCCCAGAGAGAGACAGACAGACAGCCGGCCCCAGAGAGACAGACAGACAGACAGCCCGAGAGAGAGAGACACACACACAGACAGACAGACAGCCCGCTGGGATCCAGCATCTCATGAAGGCAGTATGGGACATTGTCTCAGCTCATGGAGACACTGGGGCCGGGAGAATAAGAAAGGGACTATCCCATGTAAACTAGACGTCTGGTCACCATAATATAGGTGTCGCTGAGACTCGTAGTTCAGTTACATATGGGGAGCCCCAGTCTGCATTGCAATCATATAGTTAAGCATTGCAGCAGACACATTAGTGTACATACCTCGCTGATGTACAGTAATAATGGTCCGCACTGTACAACGTAACCTGCACACCATCGCCCGGCTGCTTACAGCCCCGCCCACATTCACTCACAGCCAGTCTGCATTCTGTGCTGGACCAGCCTATCGCCGCGCCCGTAACACTCGTTTTCTTCGCTGCTGCATGTGAGAGACGCTCTGGGATTGGTCAATAGCATCTCAGTGACAGTTAGACAGTTCTGACAGGTTGCTACGTTTGGGAATGGCGGGAAGAAAGGAGGGAGATTCGTAATGAGACTTTCCTGGTGCATAGTAATGCATAGAGAGGACATGGTTCATTCACCTAATAGAGTCAACGCGTGTGTTTCTAAGTTACTCTGATACAGATTCCTAAAGCTGCCTCTTGCTTGCAGGGCAGAAATGGCCTTTACAATATGTGTAGACACCACACCAATGCCAGTGCTGTACCTGCTGAGGTACCTGCCAGCACCAGGTAACAATATATTCCGGTGCATTCATACACTATACAATTGCATGCTAACCATGGCATTCATGGTGACTGTCCTCATGCCCCAGCCACTAATGGACATTCAGCTTTATTTTTGTTTTGTTGTTTTTTTTCCCAGATGGCCTGCTCAGCAGGTACAGTACAGTTTTCTAATGATCTGTACCAGCTAAATGGGATGAAGGGACCTGGGAATGACAGTTCCCTATACTAACTTTCCATTCCTGCATTATAGCATAACTACTGCAACAAACTCAAAATGGGGCAGAATGACCCAAGTTAACCTTAAAACAATATAGAGGACAGCTAAATAATTCCTTAGGGCCTAAAAACAAGAATCTGTGGTTCTCAAGGGGTCTCTCCCCATAATTCAGATCTCATACCAGGTAGTATAGAAACATAGAAAGTGACGGCAGATAAGAGCTACATGGCCCATCCAGTCTGCCCAGTGGTGTATTTAAAACTGTACCAACCTAATTTTATTCCCTATTTTGTTTCAGACTCTTCATTGTACTTTCTCTAATGTATTTTCTCTAATGTGTTCTTCTGGAGATATGTCCTCCAGAACTGAACACAGTATTCTAGGTGAGGCCGCACCAGTGCCCTATAGAGAGGCATTACTACTTCCCTCTTTCTGCTACTAATTCCTCTCCCTATGCAACCAAGCATCTGACTCGCCTTTCTCATTGCTTTGTTACATTGCCCTGCTACTTTTAAGTCGTATGAAATGGTGACCCCTAAATCCCTTTCCTCTTCAGTGTTTTGTAATGTAATGCCATTAATGGTGTATTGAGAATTCGGGTTATTGTGTCCTACGTGCATGATTTTGCATTTTTTGGCATTAAACTGCAGCTGTCACACTCTTGACCATTCCTCCAGCCTACCGAGATCATCCATCATTGTTTTCACCCCTCCTGGTGTGTCTGTTAAAGATATGTAACCCTGTGCAAAAAGGCATATTATCCCCTGTGCAGACCAGCCAATAAATTGGTATTAAAAACAAAATGAAAAAAAAAAAAAATCCAGGATATCCTGTCTCTCTTTCCCCTCCTTCCTCACTCTTGTTGGAGCTGAGGAGAGGGAGAGACTGTTCCATATAGAGAGTGAGTTATCAGTAAAAAAAAAGATTTCTATTGCTGACCTATATCCATAGTCCCTGTCACTATCCCTATAAAATGTCCCCTGTCCCCACCATCTGTGTATATATATATATATATATATATATATATATATATATATATATGTGTGTGTGTGTGTGTTTTTAAATAAAGGCCACTTAATATTAAAAAATTATATATTTTAATTCAGGGCTCGAAGTGGGGGGGTATATGGGGGTATGCCATACCGGCACTTCTCCCAACGTTGTAATTGAAAAANTACAANTCTCCANTGACTTCTATTATATTCANTNTTTNCATACCNCCANTTCTNNATGTCCATACCAGCACTTCTAAATTTCCACTTCGACCACTGTTTTAATTGAAATATATATAAAAGTCCCCTGTCCGTGTGCATCTGGTGCATCTGTATACACCATCACCATCTGTATACACAAATANATGAAATGGTGACCCCTAAATCCCTTTCCTCTTCAGTGTTTTGTAATGTAATGCCATTAATGGTGTATTGAGAATTCGGGTTATTGTGTCCTACGTGCATGATTTTGCATTTTTTGGCATTAAACTGCAGCTGTCACACTCTTGACCATTCCTCCAGCCTACCGAGATCATCCATCATTGTTTTCACCCCTCCTGGTGTGTCTGTTAAAGATATGTAACCCTGTGCAAAAAGGCATATTATCCCCTGTGCAGACCAGCCAATAAATTGGTATTAAAAACAAAATGAAAAAAAAAAAAAATCCAGGATATCCTGTCTCTCTTTCCCCTCCTTCCTCACTCTTGTTGGAGCTGAGGAGAGGGAGAGACTGTTCCATATAGAGAGTGAGTTATCAGTAAAAAAAAAGATTTCTATTGCTGACCTATATCCATAGTCCCTGTCACTATCCCTATAAAATGTCCCCTGTCCCCACCATCTGTGTATATATATATATATATATATATATATATATATATATATATATGTGTGTGTGTGTGTGTTTTTAAATAAAGGCCACTTAATATTAAAAAATTATATATTTTAATTCAGGGCTCGAAGTGGGGGGGTATATGGGGGTATGCCATACCGGCACTTCTCCCAACGTTGTAATTGAAAAANTACAANTCTCCANTGACTTCTATTATATTCANTNTTTNCATACCNCCANTTCTNNATGTCCATACCAGCACTTCTAAATTTCCACTTCGACCACTGTTTTAATTGAAATATATATAAAAGTCCCCTGTCCGTGTGCATCTGGTGCATCTGTATACACCATCACCATCTGTATACACAAATATAGACAGGTATATATATATAAAATCCACCTAATATAAAATATATATTCATTTAAATATCTTTATGTAAAATAAATTATAAATGGCCAGCAGCAGAAGTTTTTCTGCAGAGAAGGCATATGCCTTCTTAGCCGAGTCCACTAGTAAACATTATACCATTTTTGGATTATCATCTTCATCATCATCAACATCATCTAGTGGAAGAACCCCCCAGGAGGAGACAAAGAATTGAAGAATTGCCCCCTCAGTCCTCCTCTGACCCCTTGTGGATCACCCCTGAACACTACTTGCCCCAGGTCCCTGATTTCACTGCTAACTCAGGGATCCAATTTGATGCGTCCGGGTTCAGGGAAATTGATTTCTTCAATTATTTTTTCTCCCCTGATTTTGTGCATCTATGCGGGACAGTATTCAACATTACTCAGCTGACCTAAGGGCCTGATTATTTTTCAGAGGTCTTGATAAGGCACAATAAGTTCAGGTGGTCATAAAAAATAGTTTCCAATTGGATCAGATTTGCCAGTGCAAATGCCTGCAGAGTGGATGGCAAGGACCAATGTAGACCTTTTGGGGCCGATTCAATCCCCTTCGCGCCTAGTTTTTCTGCCTTACGCTGTTTGTGTAAGGCAGGAAAACTCGTGTTTTTTCGTTCGTACCTCATAGGTTCTTCCACTAGATGATGTTGATGATGATGAAGATGATAGTCCAAAAATGGTATAATGTTTACTAGTGGACTCGGCTAAGAAGGCATATGCCTTCTCTGCAGAAAAAATTCTGCTGCTGGCCGTTTATAATTTATTTTACATAAAGATATGTAAATAAATATCATAGAGGTGCGTACAAAAAGACGTGAGGTTTCAGTCCCGTAATAGACGGGAAAAAGCNCACTTCGCGTTTTTTCCCGTCTTCGTGCGGGATTGAATCGGCCCCTTTGTGCTTAAGGAGACTTGGGGTGAGTGTATAAATGGATCCCCATGTGTAGAATGCATCTGATACTGTAAGTGGCTTTGGTACAGTGATGTGTGATAGTTATAATGTATCTTAATAAATAATAATCTGGTCGGGATAGACCAACTCTTCAATAACCTGGTTTAGTTGAACAGCTAGAATTTTGGCAAGAATTTTAATGTCCGTGGTGAGCAAAGATATGGGCCTGTAGGAGTCTGGAGAGGTAGGACATTTCCCGGGTTTCAGGAGAACAATAATGAGCGCCTCTTGCATAGAGGAAGGAAGGCAACAAACCTCCACAAACTGAGCAAACATATCCAAAAGACGCGGGCCAAAGAAGTCCTTATAAGTCTTATAGACCTCAAGGGGTATTCCGTCAACACCGGCCGCCTTTTTAGCTGGAAAGGACATGATAGTATTTTAGATTTCAGTCAGCGTAACAGGGGAGTCTAGGAGAGATGAACTAGAGCGGGAAAGCCTGGGGAGAGAGACGCGATCTAGGAAAGCAGACAAGGCTTCCGAGGAGTACCGGGCATGGGAAGAGTACAGCTCTAAAGTACCATGAAGATAAGCCTTAAAGGCATCCCAAATTATAGAAGGGGAGGCACTCTCAAGAATTATCAAATTATGTCGCCCACTCCAGCACCATTTCCCTGTTAGTCCCCAGAATTGTCAACCAAAATGAATTCAGTTTCCACAGCACAAGTCCCCTAGGGAGAGAAATATTCCAACAGACCCAGACAGGGGAATGGTCTGAGACCCCTTATGCACAAATGTCTTTGACGATTCTTTTTTTATTCGTCACACCTATCACTATGTTAAAACTATATAAAGTCACACTCTGGGCTTGTAGCCAGAGAGGGTGCGATCAGGATTGATGTCATGAATATGCTGGTTTGCTGCTGTTTATTCTATTATGTAATTATTAGTAAATAGGATTTTTTAAAACCTTTGTCTGGACAATCAGTTATTAATATTTTCTGAACTACAAGGGGAGCAGACACCTGTATTTTTAAGACTGATCAATCTAGCTTCAAGTTCAACCTCTTATACCCCAATCCAGAGCTTCAGTTATAAATCAACCTTCTCACACAAAGCCTCACTAATGCTATTTTATTAATTGTCTCCTCACAAGCAATATTTTACAAAGACCAAAACAGAGACATCATTACCTCCTTCTGTCGCTTCACAAACACTGCGAGTCTCATTGTTCTTTTTATGTCGGGGAACTAGCATCTAATGCTGCCTGCATCACAGCGTCTTTCTGACCCAGGGATGCAGTAAACTGTGCCCCCCCCCCCTGCCATGGGCACAGTTGCAAATGTGACTGCAGAGACCCCTGTAGCTACACCACTGTCAATAATACGTAAAGTCTGGATCTGGTCTATAGTGTGGATGAAAATTATTTAGCAATACTGCACTACTGGTGCCTACTTGTCTTTCTGTCATAACTCCTCCTACCCAGGTACTTTTTCATGCTACTTTCATGCTTTTCATGCTACTTGTCTGGTAAGCATTTCTAGTGTCGTATATATGTTAAGAGCAAAGTACATTTTCCATTTTACTGCTGAATTTTTAGTCTGTTTTGTCCACATTTAAAATAATTATCAAGATATCTTGTGTATCGGAGTATTACATGTTGAACAATTGAATAATCACTGTTTTTACACATGGACTGTATTTTCACAGAATTACTGTAGTGTGTGTAGAGAAAGTTATTTATTAATTAAAGCAGTGGTTCCCAAACTTTCTCAGGTGGAGGGTCTCCATATTTTTTCAAGGCACCACTTACCCACCCACCCACCTCTTATAAATACCACCAATTATAAATTTCTACTTTGACCATATATATATATATATATATATATATATATTCAAATACAATACAAAGCGTGCAACACTAATAAACACCACAAGTACCGTCTCTGCCGAACAGTGTCCACACAACCAATACACAAATAAGTTCCAATGGTTGCTCGAAATAAAAGTCCAATAGACTCCAATTAAGAATACACCAGATCCGTTTTACTGGACCGCGTCTTTCCCCTTTACATTGACTCTACCCGGTTCAGTCGTCTTTATCGATCACTGCAATACACAAATCAGGGGGCGCCTCGTGGTGTAATAACGTAAAAACTCTTTATTCCACAATTTAAAATAAGAATATTAGTACCTCCTACATCTCTTGGTACTCAGCGTATCAGACAGTCTTTTCATACACGATACCCGCTCCGTCATACGGCTATAGCGTCCTCGTGTTGCTCGTTTCACACTGTCTTCGAACACCTCGTCTCCACGGTACAGGTCAGCAAGCTCCGCCCTTACGCGTTTCGTCACGCACTGTGACTTCATCAGAGGGGTGTGGCGCTTCTATGCAAATCACCTTATATACAGTCCATTCATTGCTATATTAACCCTTCCGAAACCTTTAGCCGATCTTTCTCTTAACTCATCGCATTAGGGTCGCAATGTGAACATATATACATAGACATATATAACAATATACATATATATCCATTACAGATTATAAAATATAATATATAAAAAATAACCCGTACATTAAATGAATGATCTAAAATAATTCAGCATAATTCACAACAGTAAAAAATCGTAAAAAATCACTAGATATAGTTACAAATAGTCTAAGTTCCTTAGACATTATTCCATAAACATTATAGTTAATCCGTACATGTAATCATGTCAACCAATACTTCAAAAAAATGTATATTAAACTAACCTTACAAAAACGGTGTGAGTTCAAAGTTCTCGTTTAACCCATGCGGGACCAATGTATCTAGCATAATGATCCAAAATGTTTCTCTTTGGGCCAGTCTCTTATCTCTATCCCCCCCTCGAATGTCATTTTGTATGACCTCTATTACCTTCACTTGTAGGGAATCTATTTTATTATTATGTACTGATGAAAAGTGTTTTGGTATACTATGGTTCTTCACCTTATTAGTGATGTTCCGAAGGTGTTCCAGAACTCTTATCTTTAACATACGTTTCGTTTTCCCGACGAATTTAAGTCCACACCCACATTCCAATAGGTAGATGACATAACAAGTCATACAATTTGAATATTGCTTAACCATATATTCTTTAGTATTGGAGAAATTAGAGAAAGATTTTCTATTTTTATGTGTGTGCTTACGGACTTTACAAGTCCAGCATGGGAAATGACCCATAACATTCAATCCATTATTATGTTTATCGGTAGAAATGGGTACTAGAAAACTAGGAGAGATCAGGGACTTTAAATTCCTTGCTCGCCTGAACCGAACCTCAGCCTTTTCTGGTAGTACTTGTGCCAGAATTGGGTCTATTCTTAGGACTGACCAGTGTTTATTTAAGATGGTCTTAATTCGCATATCCTGATTATTAAAATTTGTGATGAATGCACAAGATTTTTCATTCTGTACTGTGCCGTTCTCTTTTTGTTCCTTAGAAACATACGTCAATAGACTATCCCTATCCCGATTTCTTGCCTATTCACTACTAGCCTGGACTAGTGTTGCTGGATAGTTCCTTTCAATAAATTTATTGGCATACACTTCTGATTGTTGGTCAAAAGATTTTAAGTCATAACAGTTCCTTCTCAGTCTTACGAATTGTGAGTAGGGTATGTTTGTGAGCCATTTTTTGCTGTGGCAGCTATGAAATTCGAGATAGCTATTTGTGTGTACCTCTTTAAAATATGTAGAGGTACGTGCAACATTTATCTCATCACAAATTGGCTTTTCTATATACAAGTCAAGATATTCAATTGCTCCCCCTCCAAACTTAGCCTTAAAACTGAGTCCATAGTTATTAGTATTCATGGACATGACAAACTTATCGAATTGTTCTGACGATCCCTCCCATATTATCAAGATATCGTCAATGTATCGTTTGTACATTTTAATTGCCATATTATCAGGATGTTTTAGGACACAGTTTCGCTCCCAGTCTCCCATATAGAGATTAGCGATATACACATACATATATATTTATATATCTATATTCTCAGCAAAGAAGCAACAATTTTTTTTGTTTACCACAAAAATATTTATTTATATATATATATATATATATATATATACATACATACATATGTTTCTCAGGACACAGCAAAGAAGCGTATGTATGTATATTTTTTTAAT
>JABWIB010003049.1:15028-43234 GCA_016617825.1 Platyplectrum ornatum | reverse complement strand
ATATAGATAGATATTTAAAAAGGATTAAAGTTTATATTTAATACAATACGGAACAATTATATTTAGCAGTTGCACATAAAGTTATTAAAAAACCATATTATAAATATGGCACAATATTTATTTATAAATATTGTTGCATATAAAATTAAAAAATCATTATAAATATGGTGTATAAATAATATAAATAATAAAAGCAAAATAATAAAAGAATGTATTTAGTTTACATGTAAAAACATTGCCTATAGCTAGATTTGCTTAGTATAGTATATTTATATCTTTTTGTTGTTTCATTCTCTTGATCATCTCTTTTGCATTTTTTATTCTATGTAGATCCCCAAGTGGGAGAAATAGAATTTATTAAAGAACATGATTTTTTGGGGGGGAGGTTTAATTTTTTNATCAGTTTCATCACAATACACTGATTACAAAATTGGAGCTACGACACGTAGCTATCGGATTTCCATCCAATCAGATAATCACACTAGAAAAATCTGCTCCACACACTAGAATGATTTTTAGCCCAATCCAGGATAATNGTCTAGTGTGTGGCCAGCTTTAGTGTGTGTATTTTCACATAAGGGTTATTAAGGGACTNATATACTCTGGGAAGGTGAACATGTTCCTGTTCTCATATAAAGCACACACAATCCATTCATATACTATGTAATTTNATTGTGTTTTGTGTCCAAATGGGTAAGGTATAGGACTGATGATGATATTCCTGCAGAAGCGAAAGGCAAAAGATGTGTATGGCTATGAATAACAACGCAATTTCCATCATTTACTGTGCATCTGCTCCTGCTTAGTAAATTGTCATTGNCAATTCTGAGTCAGTCCATCTGTTTGTTATACTAGGACAACGGAGGTGGTCAATGCTATGCCCAATCTTGATGATTACACATGTTGTCTCATCATCCTGAAACATTTACCATGCTTGCTTTATTTATTGTTATTATGATTATTATTATTAATAGTAATAATAATAAGATTCATAATAATAACGCTTATTTTTTAATAGCTACAAAGAGTGTGCTNTGCCGTACAATTGGGAAAACAGACAGACTGACAGACAGAATGGGTTAGAAAAAGGGACCCTGCCTGCAAGCTTACATTCTAAAGGAGATTGGGGATTGAAACATAGGGACAANTACACATATATTTTCACCAGGGACAATTTAATCAGCTACCAATTAACTTACTGGTTTGTTTTTGGGGTGTGGTAGGAAACTGGCATACCCGGAGGAAACCCACATAGACACTGGGTATCCCACGCAGACACGGGGAGAACATACAAACTCCACACAGATAAGGTCTTGTCCGGGAATCAAACTCACTCCATGCTCTTGTGGACTTTGATTACATTAAACTAGAACATCCAGACTGCCACCTCTAACAGTGTGTCAATGTACCATGTGCCAGCCTATGCCTATGCTTACAGTATTGTAGAACTACTATTTGTGGATAAATGGCACTTAGAATCAGGGGCAGGCTGGNAAGTTTTAGCCTGGGGGGCAAGCCCATAGCAGTGACCCATATGTAACCGATCGGCATGTGTGGCCTGTGGCCCTGAACCACCAGTTATGCCCCCAGCCTGCCCCTGCTTAGAATGAAAGTATTGTATATTATATAGCACCTTCCTATGGATATACATACTCTGTATATGCTCCAGGTATGTACAGCACCTGTGGGCTTACAGTTTTCATTATTCCCATAAAATCACGCTCTTTGCTGACTGATCAGACACGACATTGAGCTTAGCTCGTCACCTGCGTGCTCTAGTGACTGGCTAGTATAACTATGGCTGGTTGGTTGGCAGGAGTTAATAAATAATGTCCTACTAATGGCTGTAATAATGTCATTTATATGTACAGCCGAAGACTTTTATAGTAAAACCCATTTGGGGTTGCCTGAGGATAGATAAGAGGGCGACAGTCCAATGCTACTTACTGCATTATGTTTTTTCTCTCTGCAGTTTTGTCTGCTGGTGTTCCCTGTGTTTACTTTTCCATGCCTCCTTTGTGGTTTCTTTGCTTCCCCAGCTCACAATTGTGCTCTTTCCCAACATTAGATAAATGCATAGGCAGCTTTACATACACATTTTCATTTGATATGGGACAAAGAAGAAACATGTTTTATATTTAGTGAGATTTTTTTTATTAGAGAGATATTTTTAGCTACGTAGAACTGAATAGCACATACCATTACAAACTAGCATGATCAGACATATATAAGCTTATAAGCTTGGTGGTTACGTTGATTGTCTTACAGTGATGCTTTTGTGTGAGCCTCGGGTTCCTTGTTGTGAATCCATGATCATCCCCTGTATATCAGTGCTGGTACTCTGCATTTTGAGGGGTGGATGGGTGAGTGGACAGATATAGGAAATCACAAATGTGCAGCAAAAATGACTCAGCGGGTAGCACTGATGTCTCACATCACTAAGGTTGTAAGTTTAATTCCGGACAAGAACTTATCGGTGTGGCGTTTGTATATCCTCCCATGTTTGTGTGGGTTTCCTCAGGGTGCCCCGGTTTCCACCCACACCCCAAAAACATACTAGTAGCTTAATTGGAAGCTGCATATATTGTCCCCAGTCTATGTGTAATCTATCTCTTTTAGAATGTAAGCTTGAGGGCAGGGCCCCTATTTCCCACCCATTCTGTCTGTTGGTATTCCCTATTGTAAGCTGCTGATGAGACTTTGTAGTNCCCAATAAATAAGCATTTTTATTATTATTAATAATAATAATTCTAAAATGAATCTAACTTGCATTTAGCCAGAAATGCCTGACACGTCCATTTTCCAACGTTGCCTTCAACCTGATATTCATAACCATTGCTTCATCCAGAGAGATTAGCGACGTTTCTGAACAATAAGAGCATGACGTCCGAAAGTAGCATCAAGCTTTGCAGCAATGACAAAAAATGTTCAAAACCTTAGCAAAACTACAGGGGACAATGTGTAGGCACAAGTCACATTTTCTGTAAATTACAGTTTAACATTCCAAAAGCCATGTGTATAGTTTAGAAGGCGACTCACTAACACTAGTCCCTGGTCTGTGGAATTTAGACTGTATTGGAACAGGTACTGAATGATTATAAATATGGTGCAAAACCTGTTAATAAATAATATAAATAATAAAAGCAAAGTAATATAAGTAAATAATCTACATGTAAAAACATTAATCTAAACTTGCTTAGTATAGGATATTTGTATCTTTTTGTTGTTTCCTACTCCTTTGCATTTTGCATTCTATGTAGATCCCCAATAGGGAGAGATAANGTTTACTAAAGAACATGCAATCCTGTGCTGAATAATTAATGTAATAAATGTAATATAATGTAATGTAATATAAAGTAATTCAGGAAGACATTAATCAAAACAGCTTATGGATACAAGTGTACTTGTTGCCTGTGAATTGTTGGGTCCTCCCAGATCAGGACCTCATCGNCACTGCACACAGCTCTTTCAGTGCAGCATGATGAGATCTTACCATCCAGTCCATTATTACTGCTATAACAGTAACATTTAACATTAAAGTATATGACAAAAAAAACAGTGTACATCAGAAGTATTTATAATGGTTTATTATAAATAGTAAATATTTACTGCACTTTTTTTACATGAAACATATTGCAGCATCTGCTGTCGGTAATACCGACTACACACAGATAAAATGTAACTTCTTCCATCACCTCTAAGACGAAAGTGAGATTTCAGCACTAACCTTATCCTAACTAGACCCCTAATGAATTATCCATCATTCTTTAAGGAATGTATCTTGTGCGCTACCTCGCTTTTCTTGTCCAAGAAACAAAGAAATAAATAAGAATTATCATTTATTAACCCCCAACATCATTTTTACACTTTTGCCATAAGACAATTTTGGAACCCTCCTTTATTGCATACCCATTTAGCAATGAAAAAGGTTCATAGGCATCGCCATTTTTATGTATGGTTTTTTAAGTTAAGTATCCTATGGAATTGGTTTTGCCCCACATTGTGCTAGAAAATGTTTTTTATTAAAGAGAGAAAAACATTATTTGAATCTTACTTTTCACCGGAATAACTATTGGATTCCATATAATTAGCGATAGCTGGAATATGCAGTCTATTTCCAATGCTACCATTTTTTTTTTTTTCATCTTTTTTTGGAATCTCACTTGACATTGACTTAAAGTCCAAGACACATCTTTACATAATCCATTAAAGATAATTTAGAGCAGTCTTATACTATTTGTAGCTTGCCAGCTCCTACTGCATTGCAAGTACGGTCATGACCCAACAAGAAAGCCTTATTTTACTGTACTAAAAAATAGTGGCCTACTCATGTAGAAAAGTTTGCAATCAAGCTCAAGAAAATTCTTTGAAAATACTTGCAGAAAAATATGATTCCATTGTATTAGTAAGACATGACAGGGTTTTTAAAGTGAGGTATGGTATTGCACATTGATTGACAGCCATGAAATCCATATCATTCAGTCAGAAATTGGCGATAGCTTCTCCCCTACCAGTCATGTATGATTCACCCCAAACGNATCTGCCAGTTCTTAAATGCTGGGTGTTAATCCTAATAAAGTCTTTATAAACATTAGACATTGTCTATTTATGTCAACCTTAAATATTATGTGGAAGTTCCCACCTGAGGTTGCGATGCGATGTGATCAAATGGAATGTTATCTACTGTATATAGTCACAACAGGTCAAACAATGACAACATGACCATGTCCTGGCTGGCACAGATTTCCATGTCTTCCCTGCTCCGTACCAGTCTGGTAGNCATGTGCAAAATAGAGTGGTTTCTGTTGACCATCTGCGTCATTACTTTGCTATTGACCATGGTAGAACTATTAACAAACTCTCTCCAACTTCAGGCTTGTTGTGTCCTTTGTTTGTTCTTTGACCTGGATTGTGTACAGCCAGGTTTGTGAATACCAGGAGAACCTAAACTCTTTCTATTTGTACCCTTGGAATACATATTTAGTCTTTAGAGCCTTGATAAGTCCTGCCTGTTGAAACACAGGATAGCCAATGCTGTCATAAACAACAATGGATGGTAATATTTCCCATCATCCACTTCACTTTCGTAGAAGGAGAAGTAAATATTGTCAAACTGTTTGTTTTGCACTCAAACTCCAATAGGGGCAATCAGATGATGAGAGTATCCATCCAGTCAGTCCAATCTTCTGGGTATAACGCCATCATGGTAACAGTCTCTCTATGCAATATCTGGCTTCAGATAATGAAAGGCACCTGTAGAAAACAGAGAGATGTTTAGAAGAGTTAAGACCAATTCACTTCAAGAGCAGGCTGTACCATAGGTTGACACTGTCACATATAATAGTGGGATATCAAAGAAAATGGCTAATATTTTTATTCCTGGGACAAGTTTGACAAACCCCTCAGAATCTGTGATCATATACGATAATGACTCTTGAACTGACTTGATGAAAGACATGTGTTTTTAATACGGGGCATGCCCGTGGTTATTGCATGTCGGGCAAAACCTTCTGTTTTACCTAATGGCGGTAAAGTCTCATGTCTCGGCACATAATCACCTCAAGATGTCCTTGACATCACTTAAGCAAATAATTATGCAACAGATGTTTTTCAGAGAACAATCAACGAGCACCGGAGACAAAAGAGACTCAGTGAGAAAGAGAGAGTCATCAGCCTTCTGTTGGAAGCCATAATGTTTTGTGTTTTCATTTTATCTGATAAATAGTCGACTCACTGCATATGAACAGAGTCTCTTGCTTGAATGCGTATGGTTAAACTTTAGTTCAAGCTTAGAAGATAACATGTGACCTTCCAGTGTGATGTTAGAGATTGCTGTGAACTTTCCGCTTCTGAGAACTGATCTATATACAGTACATATCTCTATAATACACCACACCAATGACTGCTTACTTCAATATACTTACTCTGTCCATATTGGCCATACTGATATCCCGTTACAGGCTCCATGCTGTATCCTGATGTGCTATAGGTTGGGGGGCAGTACGACTGGGATGTTGATAGACTGTCCAAACTTTTCATGTGTTCTATTCTCTGGCTGCAGCTTGCTGATACAGCGGTGGTGGGTTCAAGTCCCCCAGTTAATGGAGATAAGGCATAGTCAGTCTGAGGTTGATGGGGCACTCCACCGTGGTTAGTCAGGAGACCCATTACCTATAGTAAGGCAAATTAAACTTTATTATTCAATGATATGCATTGAGACTACATACTATTTATTAATGACTTTGTGGGCAACATACACAATT
The DNA here is from genome assembly GCA_016617825.1 of Platyplectrum ornatum. Lineage (NCBI taxonomy): Eukaryota > Metazoa > Chordata > Amphibia > Anura > Limnodynastidae > Platyplectrum > Platyplectrum ornatum. The sequence continues at coordinate 36,971 of JABWIB010003049.1, read as the reverse complement.
AATCAAAACCTTTTTGAATGTAAATTTCATGACAATTGCCCAGGTATACTATTACTATAGTATACTATTACTTGCTGAGCCAGAAGATCTGACATGCAATTATAAGGTATTCAAACCTCTAATGCCATCAATNGCTAATAGCACAGAGACATGTAATACATTGCTACTGCATGAATTCAACAACAACATTATTTTGTCTCAATTGCTTTATGTAAAAATATATATAAACAATAATATTAAACATAATACACAAGAAAATGGATTTTCCAAAGGGACAGAAGTGAAGAATATTGGTTACTGCCCTAAAAGATTTTTCTCTTCTAAAATATAGTGAACGTTTAAAACAGTTTCCCAAAATACAGCGTTAAATGAGGTAATGGAGAGTGCAAGTCATGTTATTACCATGGGTCACGCAGCTTCAATTGAACTCTAATGTTTTTTTATCTACCTGCACTGAATTAACATCTTAATAATTTGACTTTCCTGCTTATGTCTGCTTGGAAGCTAAAAAGGGAAGTAGCCCAAGGCTTGAGGATCCCTGTATTTTTATATGCCTTGACCTCTTCAACTGAACACAGAACTATAGGAAGGACACGGTCACCTCGGCCTAATCTCTTTTACTAAACTGGTGAGTATCTACTTAGCATTGTTTCCTGTTTCAAGAAAGCTCTTGTGTCCACTGTGAAAGAGCAAGCCTGAGTGTTTGCAGAGGAAGACCTTTGTGGAAATCTCTCACATACTTGAAAGCTGTCTGCNGAGTTTACAATTGCCAGCATCTGTAATTGGGTAGGAATGAACGGTGGATATTTCTTCCTGATGACTTGCGTAATGTAATAAGGATCTCATTGCATGGCATATAATATCTCAACACATCTCTCATGCTTCTTGAACTTTCTTAGCTGCAGTTATCAGCAAAATTTCCTCTTATATAAGTCCCATGGAAATTGAACAAGTTNAATATTAATCTAATGAGACATAAACCTTAATTAGTTTAAATATGTATGCATATTTCCAATGGCCCTGGCCTAACAAGTTGNTTTTTAACAATACAAATTCCATACGGTTGTAATGGTGCTTTGTTAGGTTGAGTATCTTGTGATGTTGAAGAAACATACGATTCATGGCTTATGGGAAAGATCTTTAAATATATTGAAGAACAAGAAGAATTATATTCAGCTAAGGACCCGTGACTTGACTATAGAGTATACCTATCATCTATTGTCTGGGAGCAGCCATTTTGACTCACTGGCCTAACAATGTAACAATGCCAATAGTTTCAAGTAAATACACAGGAAAAATAAATCAAATTGTACAAATTATAATCCTCTGTCGTAACTTTTCTCACAAACTTTCCATTTCATCTATAATTTGTCCCCAGTGCTAGAAGAGTTAACATTAACTGTTCATATTTGACACATGTGTAGCGAGTAATTTACAGAAGCTTTCTCTACAGGAAGCCGGACACGTTGTCCTGAAGATGTCCAGAGCATTTCTCTATTGTGATGTGAAACAGATGCAGGCCAGATCCCCCAGTTCTAAGAAAAATGGTGCCACCTGCTCTGTGCTTTTCCCGCTGCACAGAATGACTGTGAATTCCTCAGACGTGTTCACACGGGCATGAATCAAATCATGGCAGATTATATCCCTCATACGATTATATGGACATCTCCATCCTGTGTGCTTAATCTGGTTTACACCTCCAAGGAATTTTATTCGCTAGTCCCATCCATTTTAAAATCCAACTTTGTGGGAAATCTCAGTACCACACTGCTAGATGGAAAATGTATATATTATATAGTAATTGACGCATTATAGAGACTGGATCCAGAGGTGAGCTGCTCAGATGGTCTTAACGGGTCTACCAGAAAACTCAACATTTTTACTTTGTAACATATGATATGTGACATAGTAGTGTGGATATTCCACCTATAGGCAACAACCAAAATCCACAAAAATACATTATTGCATTAGATCAAGACAATAGTGGCAGCACTAATGTATGTAAAACTGGCTGCACCTACACATTCATCAGCTAAGAGGTCAGAATATCATATAGTATGTAGAAATGATGGGTTTGTTGAAATGCAGACAAAACAAACCATAAATGTTTGCTATACAAATAATGTAACCTTAGCAATAACATGTTAAATTGCATGGGGGTTACGTTTCCACTGTGCTACAGAATTATGAGTTTTTGTGAGATGAACTTTAAATAATGGTTTGAAATGAAGTATTCCCCCCCCCCACCCCCCGTTAATCTGCACCCCTCACGTTGGGATATTGAACAGGTGTACATTTGCACCTGTTTTGAGTGTTAAGGTGACTTTCTGTCAGACAGGATTATAGTGATACGGCTTGTGCTGTAATATTGATCTTGCTTCAGGTCAAGTATTAGGATGTAAGCATTAGGATGCTGCTCTTTAATGAGGACTAATTACAAGATAATCCTGATTAATTACGTTTTTGTACTTGATACAGACTTATGCATTACATCTACTTTACACTTGCAGTTTGTGTATATCAGAAGACGCAATCATTCCGCACATTCCGACACATCTGCATACATAAACCCCACCGTGGGTAGCACTAGGTACTTCCATGTGGATCTAATTCTGGAAGGAGACAGTCTCTCTAAACTCTCACAGAAGTCTGGATCCAGTCCATTGTCTTTTAAAGTTTAATGTGTAAATAAACAAGTTTTACTAAAATAAGAGTCCCTTACCTCTCTACATTGTGCNATATAGAAGCTCTAAATAAATAAACTCCTGTTCTGCTGCCTTGTTTGATTCCGTAACATTAAGACTATTCAACTATAAGGCATTCCNTCCTTCTGTGCATTAAAAGGCAGATAGTTTGGACTTCCCGCTAGTATGCAGTAGAAAACGCTGAAACTTAATTACAATTGCTGTCAGAAGGGGGAGGTTTTACGAGTTATTTTGCCCATAGGCAGTAATGTTTATTCCATTGCATTTTACAGTGCATCCTTTTAACTCGCAGGTCTTTGAACTTTATATTTTCACAGATTTATCACTGTCTAGCAGAGGGAGGCTGAAGCTGTCTCATGATGCTAACCTCACGTAGGGGAGAGGGAAGAGGCGTAAGTCGTTATTTTTGCTCCCCTTTGTGCCATTAAAATCTCATTTTCTGCCTATTAAGATGCCCTCTCAGTGCTAGAGCCAGGCTGATGAGTGTGTAATTGGGTATAATTGTCTTTTCACTTTTCATTTATGTCATTCTCAATATCCTTCTGTTTCCTCTCACTGCCGAGAGGAAGATGTGTTTGGGGAGGATTCATAGCTGTGAAAGTGCCCCCACTTAGCCCCACAAAGAGGCCTGATTTTAATTATAGATTGCATGCCGTTCAGTGAAACTATTAGACACCTGAATATTAGTCCCTCTGATATAATAAAAATCCCTCTGTTTAGACACACATTAACAATGTCAAGCCAACCCCAGGCAGATGTGGACCATGCTAAATTCAACCAACCCTTTGACACTCAATTACCAAGTCAATTTATTTTACTGGAAGTCCCAAGCTTGCCACCCAACTCTCCTGAATGGAAATTAACAGTATAATTATTGCTTTGAGAGGCACATACAGTGTATTGTCAAAGTGCCAACATTTTTCTAACTAGTTGCATATTTATTTGCTTTCAAGGCTCTACGAAACAGAACATGCAACTTAGAAAGTTATATTCTGAAAATGCCAATCAGATTAGTTCATATGTATGTCTACAAATTCCGATGCATTGAACATATCTTTAAAATGCATTGAACATATCTATGATGATTGCATGGAACTTTAAAGCAAGCGATTTATTTTTGTTATATAAGATTTCTATTTCTCTTTCTCTGTCTTAGTGCTGTTATTACATTAATTACTATTATTACATTAATTACTTAGCTCACACAGCTAAGAAGAGAGGCTGAACTTTCTTTTGGCAGCATACATGCTTATAGCTTGTAGCTTTACATTTGTGTTGCATTTGTATTGGGTTTTGGAAATCGTGATCATTTCTTGTACCCTTCTTCAATTCTTTGCCTTGTGGCCACTGTCATTTTTAACTCCAGAAAGTTCTATATTATTTTGGGGGAAGAAAAACACTTAAAAGACAGTCTACCAGCTACAGCTTTTGAAGTAGCCAGTGCGGGGGTGGAGGAGGAAAAAGGAAAGGAAACTTGCAAAACAGAATCATGTGGCTCATATAAAGAACGCTTTATGGTTCGAATTTGGCAATTTCTTTCCTTCTTGCCTGAGGTGCTCAAATGTTCGGTTCTGGCACTCAGCTAAAGGAATGAAAACACTCTACTGACCTGAGGTGAAAGGCCATTGCCAATGGAGGGGTTCATGGGGTTGGAAGGCCCGGATGAGGGTACAAAGCTGTCTGTGTAGCTGGAAAATCCATGCCGGCCGCTGGGCAGGCAGTAGGCCGAGCTGTTCTCAGGGTTGGAAGGAAGGCTACTTTGGTGAACACTGCTCGGAGGGAGAGGCTGGGGTCTGTGAACCGTACTGCTTGGATCAGACACAGCTGGAAAAAGAGGAAAAAAACATTTTTATTTTACTTATAAAGAGATATTTGTACAGTCAAATAAGCCTAAACATTAGGGTCACACAGTTTCCAGTGTTAAAAAAAACAGAATATTTACTTTGTTAAATTCATGGAATGTCCCCACAGCTAACGAAGATTGGAGTTAACCTCTTTATGGCCAAATGATAATTGAGGTAATAGATAGACTGGAAAGTACCCAGCTAGATGAATGAAACATGACTTATTGCAATATGTGAGCACCTACCTTGTGGTATAGAAGTAGGTTGGTAGGAGGACTCTGATAACTGATAGGATGATAGAGTTGGCATCCCAGCAGGTGGGAAAGCGCCTGGAATCAGGTGGTTAAAGGCCATTAGCTGATTGGCTCCCGCTTGCTTCCTCCATCTGGCGCGGCGGTTGCTAAACCAAACCTGAAAGCGAATTATTGACAGTGGTTCAGTGATGGTTCCTGTACCTATGGTCCCTATGAGGACTGACTTTACTCCGCATATGGAGTCATTTCCAGCAATGAACCAACGCACAAGCTGTAGATTTACTAAGAACCAGTGATATCTAAAATGAATGATTGGGAAGACAGTTAAGGCTGGCCATTTGCTGACCCATTTGTCCACACAGCATTATCATTCTTAAATGAAAAACGTGGGAATTACATCATTATCCAAAATTCTTTATGTGCTCTTTGGAACTTCATCAACTTTTAATGGAAATGTCCTAGTCTGTGAAGTGTAATGATGACTAAACCTTATACCATATTGTGGAGATAACAGACTTTACTGTGCCAAGATAGATTGTGTTAGGGTTAGGGTTCAACCATTCTCCAAACACACCCCCAGCAGGGAATCTATTAACCACAATTGCAAACACAAATATTAAAAAGGGACTATAATCTCTATGGTCTCACTATGGAATCACTAAAAATGAATTTAGAATATTTAATGGCATTTAATACATTTATATTTATATTTACACTTTCTACAGATTTAATAGAAAAATGTAGCTGTTTATGTATTTGACTAGTAAATATGAAGTCATCCTGTAAGAAAACATATTAAAGTTTCTTTTGAACGCTTATTTACATGATAGCTATGGATACATATCGCATATTTCTGTACTCTTCTATATTCATAGTTCCCTTAGCAATCATATTAGGTCATATCTTCAGTCTCATGGATGACTGATTCATTTGTAAGGAATTTCCATTAGGATACAATGAACATTTAGAGAATAAAGAACATTGATTATATAATGAAGTATAATGACTGTATTTCTAAAGCATTGTATAAGGTTTATAACTATATTGAGCCTATGTATGTTGAGAAAGCAATGTTGGTGGTTTGTGGGTATATAGAACAAAAAAAACAACTTGTGTTCACCGGCCTCCAGAGACTGCTGTGGTCCCTTTAGTAAAAAGCGGCAAGTAGAAAATCAAAAAGTCTCCCAGCTTTCACACCAGTTTAACTGCGTTAGTGCTGCTGTAATGTGATGTACTGTGCGCCTCTCCAGCAGAAAAGTGGTCCTGACTGACAGTGATATGCCGCTTCATGCTGTGCTCAGTTAAAGACCCATATGTTAGATGTTCAGGGGAATTTGTTAGGCTGTAGATCATGGTAATAGTGTGACAGGTTATGAGTCCCTAGGGATGTGAGGAAGCCATAAGGAATGTTGTGAAGTCAGAGGGTTAAAGACACATTATAACAGCTGCAAAAAGGTTCTTACGTTTGTCTAGTAAGGGTCATCAACTTACAAAAATAAATGCTTTCCCAAACACAACAACATGTATATGTTAACGTGATAAGTTTTTGCCACCATTATATGAATAAAATATGCGGAGTATGATAAATTGAGGATTATGGTGATACCAGGGATAAAGATGAATTCTTTTCAGCACTGTCTGCAGATATCCATTGTCGCCTTTTGTTAATCTACTAACCCGAATGAATGTAACAGTACAAGAAACTGACCACACAATGAATATGTACAGTAGGATTCTATGTGATGAGGGACTGATGGGGACTTATGTACCTGTACTCGGGCCTCAGTCAGCTTGGCTCTCTGAGCTAGTTCTTCCCTGGTGTAGATATCTGGATAGTGAGTTCTTTCGAATGCCCTCTCTAGTTCCTCCAGTTGTTCAGCGGTGAAAGTTGTCCTGCTTCTACGCTGCTTCCTCTTCAGGGGAAGGTCTGGTTCAGAGTCAATATCAGAACCTTCTTCAGATTGAGGAGATGAAGGAGCTGAAAGTAATAAACAACACCATTGGAAACCTATTACATTACTTCCAGGTAAACAGAAAGTACAGGAACGTAAAAGCATTAGTCAATATCAGTATTAACAAGCACCAAAAATCTTTTTTTATTGTTTATTAGAAGGCTGACAAGAACAATCCCTTCTAGAAACCTCTGAGGCACATAAGGCTATTTACTCTGAGGAGAACATATCATCTATCTCATCTATCAAGTTTGTTTCTTCCAGACNATGGGAAAAAAACAACTTTTTTTAGTTAGAAGTAGACTTATGCTGAGACACAAAACAAACAAGAACTTTGTAGTAAAGCCCAGCGGAGAGTGTATAACATCATAGTATCTGGCTTTATGTATTTAAATAGACACTGGGGAAGAAATCTGGCATGTACAGCTATAACTCTTCTATGTGTGTCCCATGACTGTCTATCACTAGAAGAGATCTCTTATGGACTGTATTATTGTAAGATCAATCAATGCTAAATTCTGTTTCATACCAAGTCAAACCATCATCTTAAAACCATCTTCTTGTAAATTCCATTAATTGCAAATGGCATGACATTAATAAAAACCTAAATTGTTTTCCTGGTGTAACCAATTAAAATCCAATTATATGAATTGGGGAAATATAGGATTATTGTTTAAATATCTTCACCACCAGTGTGCATGGCAGAAAACATAGAATGAGTCCTTTTTCCTTTCAGTTTGGGTCTAGGTTTAGATCTATACTCGCCCTAGCAGGGATGCATTCAATTATAGAAACTCATGTGACCAATGTCTTATGACACTGGGATGTCGGGCTGCACGCATAAATATTTCCTGGGGCTGCCGCCTAGGTCACAAGTGGTTATGTGACATGGAAGCAGACTAATTCTCAAACCTCTTTTCATTAAACTTCACAGCCAGGCTGATGCTGCCACTTATCCTTAATAGGCAGGACTTTGTAATCCAGACAGGCTGCTCTTAGATACCTTTTCTCTCCTTGATCTCATTGTTAACAAAATCTCTATTCTCCAAAAGAGTCTTAAATATTACTAACCCTCCATTCTACAGGGAATCAGGACTCTGTATGGTGCAAGTGGGAAACCAAATAAATACATGTAAACTTATGAATCTATTCAGAGCATTTCTTATTGTAAATATTAAGAAAATTGTAATTCAGTTATATCCTTAATATAGAAAAGGACTACATGGGGAAACATGGAGAAATGTATCTATCAATATATCATATGAGACAGACTTTAGATATAGCTCTTCAATTGTTAATAGAAGTCATTTTTAACCTTTTTAGTTTCTGTATACACCTTCTGTAGCAAGAGACTGTTAATATAAAATTATACAGCACCTCATGATACATTAATGAACACTCCCTTAGAATAGCTATTCAAGCGTGTTTACTCAATTTCTCACCCACACACTTCCATTTCTAATACATTACCAAATGCTCATACTGCCTATGTGAATTATTCCTCTTACCATGATGTATCTGTTCATTTTATTTTATTATTATTATTTTTATTATTATTATTGTACAATCATTTACTGGTTACTGTTTGCTTCATGTATTGTATAGAAGTCTACACTGCCATATGTGTCCCTAGACATAAACCAGATAGGCGGCTACCAAGGGCCGTGACACATTAAGGCATTGAGGGCCCCCTCCGATGGTAATCGCCCCCCCCCCCTCACCCACTCCAATCCCCCACTACTGTGGCCAATCAGGAGCCCATTAGGAATGCTAATTTACCAATGGTCCATGGTGAGGAAGAAAAACCTTAGTTTAAACTGTCTCCCACCTTATTTATTCTGTCACTGTAATGATTATTCTATCATTACATATCATATCAAACATTTTTGTGTTCACCAGAATATTTAATTATTATGATTATCTATAGTTACATATGTATTGTAGTGTATGGAAGAACATTCCAGAAATTGACATTTTGCATACATGTATTGCAGTTACATTGTGGAAGTATTGGGATTGTTCACTTTCCAATGTGCTTAACTCAGGATTATAATATACCCTTAAATGTGACATTGGTCATTGGTTGATTCTCTTGGCAGCTTGTGTTGTTATTACAGGACTCAAGGCGAGCATAGTCCTGCAGCTCAGTCTATATATTCCAAAAGAGGTATACCAGAAGCCATATTTACAGATGAAGTGTCAGAATCTAAACACAAGCACTTATGCAACACAGGGCATCACTCCTCTTGCCAGTCCCAGTAAATGACACCCAGCCTTTGTGGTCTTTTGGGTTTTTTTGTTGACTCACTTGGTTTGTCTTTGTCGGGCCCCCGAGAAATGGCCTGTGGCTGGGGCCTTTTCTACCAATTTCCACGCTCCATCTGTGGTATCCATTAACAGAGTCTATACCAGCATTCAGGCCTCTGACACCTGCCTGGCAGGGAGTAGGATACACAAAGAAAACTGGAGTAGAAAGGAGGGGGGGAATAGAAGGTTTCTTTTTTTTGGGTGGAGTGGGGGAGGCTGGAAAGGAGGATGTGAAATAAGCTCACAGTAGGGGTTAATCCAAGTCCCTCTACTCTATATCACTTAGCACCTGGAGTTGCAACCCCACCCAGTACTCCTCAAACTTACACGCATCCTGTGCCCTCCACATCATTGTTGAGTCATAACTGCCTTCTACCCACATGAATTTGGTCGGAGCATATTATAAAGTTTTTCTAATAATCTATCATTTCATCATCAGCAATGGGGACACGAAAATAACTTACAGGTTACTCAGCTGAGAAGGAAGAACGTTCCTCTATCTAAATAGTACTGATAAGCTATGCTGCTTCAACAATTTAAAATGACACATAACTAAATATGTTCATCAGTCTCCATGATTAAGTAGCCAATTCAAACAAGACTCAGTTAAACCTGTAATAGGTACGCATGCTTCCCAACAGACACAGAAATGAATTAAGTGAAAACATTTACAAAAGACAAAAGTATTTGTGTTACAAAAGAGTAGCCAAAACATTACAATCAATATCACTTATTGGTCTATTGTATTTCATGCTACGTCAAATCATCAAATACAAAGGCTGTATATGACATCAGTAATGCATATCTAATGCCTTATATAAGTGACATAATATAATGCCTCTATCACAAAATTAAATCATACAGAAAATTCATAAAGCATAAATTTAGCTGTTTTATAGCAAATGCTGCTTCTGCCCTCTCCTACTCTACCATTTGCCTTCTCCTACGAGAAGACAAAGAAATAGAGGAAATTCTCTGAAAGGTATTCATACACAATTATATTAAGGAAAGCCTAAACAGTCTCCCCGAGGTAAGATGTAAATCCTGATTCTCATTTAATTTTCTTCATTTTCCTTGAGGCTGTAGAACAGTGCTGCAACTGTCTGTACTGAGCTCCGTTTTATGGGAATGAACACAACGCTCTTGGAAAGCTCCATTGATCCTGTCCACACAAATAACCATAGTTCTGTCTACTTTTCACGGTGGCGACAAATTTCATGGAAATCGCCAGCCGTGAAAATATTATTTCACTGCAAAAAGGCCATGAAATTGTGAAAATCCAGCATTGTTATATATATATATTTAATGACTTATTGATATTTGTTAACTAGTTGCCAAGCCGTGATCATGTTGTGAAACACGGCAAATAGCTAACATTTTCATTAAGACCTCAACCTCAAATGATAAACTCAAGACAACAGAAAGTCTGTATGAACCTCAATGAAGCAGCTAATACACAGTACAATATATCTATATTACATCCTTGCCATAATTCATCCTGTTTCAATTCTAGTCACTTATATAGATGTTAAAATCTTGTCTTGTCAATAAAGGTGTGTAAGGATTACCCATGACATTTTGTGTTCTGTTCATTTCGTTAATTGCTTTATTTTATTTGTTTTGCTGTCGCTGTTGTGTTTTTTCTAGAGTGTGCTAGTCAGGTTGTAAAATGTACACAGCAAGGATGGATGAGGGACCAGACTGAAGGGAATCTTTTAGCTCATTAAATTTCAGGTCCACCCCAAACTTTTGTTTACAGTTGTAGGAAGAGTATATTATTCACTATATGGCCCAACCAGCCACCTTATCAAGTCTGCCTCATCATCATGTCCACTGGGAGCTGTTAATGAACTGGGTAATTGAGCTTGTGACATGTGTTACCAAAACAAAACAATAGGAAGAGGAGACAAATGGCCATTTTATTTGGCGATTAGAGGCTGGCCCAGGCATTCAAGGATCCTCCACTAAGTAACTGTCTGAATACATAAAACAGTGCATTGAGGCCCAACAGCTGCACAGACAATAATGGGGAACTGACAGCCACAGCCCCATCTGTGCTTAACATTTTGTTAAAAGAAATTACTTGACTATGAAGGCAAATCGTACAGCTGCCCCCAAACACCGTCTAACAAGTACTGGGGCATCCTCAACCTGTGTCATGTGCTTCATGACAATGCTGCTTAACCCCTTGTATTTTAAGGATGGTACATGCTATACCACTACCATACTGTACTTATAATGCTTTTAATACAGTGGTTTGTAGATATATGCCTTTAGTGTATGGCACCATTGAAGTATCAGTTAACTACTGCTGGAGAGAGGACACGAGCTATCCATGTAGATTTGTCTCATGAAATAGTATAGATCTACACAGTTGCGGTTAGGAATATATTATTGAAGTCCACAGGTAGCGAGTCGCCACTTTCCACCTGACTGTCAACTCTGTTTTTATTATTTTCCAACAAGTTGGACATTTTGGGGTGGAAGATGAGCACTGGGCATGCTCAGAACGGGTATGAGCTCCGAAAATATTTCTGTACAATTTCTGTACTATTCCCTTGCTTCCTTTGCTTTTCTTAAAAAAAAATATATATATATATATATATATATATATATATATATATATATATATATATATATATATATAGTTTCATAATTTATTTTTGTAATGCCAGAGTTGCAGCAGAATAATGCTACCATGCTCTGGCATTGCATTTTAAATACTGCAAAAAAATATTAATCCATTCACCTGATTTTTTTAAAACCTAATCTATCCAAATATTTATACATTTTCAGACCATGATAGTTTCAAAAATATTTTTTTTGTACACAAAAGAAATAATAATTTATAAATGTTAAAGAGCTAATAAAACAAGATTTGAGAATTGGGAAATATCTTTTATGCAATATATATAACATTAGAAATAAAGGCCCAGTACGGGTTATGATATTCATAGCGATGTATATAATTCACTCCCTGAGCGAGTAGAAGTAATTAATCATTCTGCTAGCCATACTTTTAAATATGCTGATTTTTTGTTTCTTTTATTAGTTTGTTTTTCAGAATTCTTTAGAAGTTGTCTTTTTTAAATTAACTTTTCTTCTCTATTATGACCCAAATGAACTATTTTGGTTTGAAATTCATTCAGTGAGAGTCTATTTCAGGACATCTTAAACAGCAAAACAATTGGACTAGGAATATTTTACTGACCCAAAGATAAACTTTGACCCCAGGCTCAGTCATCAGGCATCTTAGGTTGGCGTGTCCCTTTTAATAGACTACTGCTTTACTTTCTCAATCCACAAGCTGACATGCATTTAATATACATCTCCCAGTGCCCTTTAGCTTGGCTATAAGAACCTCTGACCTCCCTTTGGCAGAATTCCTTTGCTCTCATTGAATAACACATTAACTAATTCTGCTATACCAGGCCAAGAGTATAATGCATTATTTATGCCTGCGCATGTCAAACGCAGATGGCGTCAACTGAAACAGCATTTCATAGGGAGTCCCGTTTAAATATTATTAATAATAAATAAGTGCACTTATGAAAACACATGTCAAGAGAAATGTTAGGAAAATGTTTTAGGTGAATATCCACAGCCTTTCAGTTTTAAAAGCATCTTCGGGTGATGTGTTTTAAAAGAAAAACCTTATATATTATAGAAAAAAGGCTATAATGAATCACTTGTGTTACTCATCACAAGCAAAGTAGTTTTAATAATTTCCTATGCACTTCTGTAGAGTATGAGAAACCCATTCTGAGCGTATCCACATTTGCAGGTATAGTACATTTGTGTATTTGTAACAAGATGACTTTTTCATATCAGATGAACTTTTTTATTGAGCTAGTAATGGGTTGGCTGCCTTATCTTTCTCATGATTTACTTAGTAACCTATTTAATAATAATTTAATAATGTTTCTGGAAAGTAATATAAATATTCCATCTGAGACCAATATCACCTGTATGAATTCTATTACAATGCAAAACCAAGGAATGTACACAGATGATTGAATGTATTCAGTTAAGACCCCTACACTGGGAAAAACCTAAATCCTACATTTTTAGCGTTTTTTTTTGTATATTGACTGCATAAACCCTTTAATGAGTTGTCTAACAATAAAGTTCTTGGTAACAGAAGATTTCTGATTTGCAGTCTGTACCTTACTCCCAACCCACAACATGTAAAGTTGTCAGAAATATGTGCACAACCAGTTCTACAAATGACAAAACCTATTGGATGCATGACATCTCATCTATTTACCTTTATATTTTCTGTTCTTGCATTTAGTCCCTTCTATGGAATTACAGCCTCACAATAATGCGTATGTTGACTATTATATGTATTATGGCCCAGCCAGAGGATTTGTATCTCAGTTATGTGCTTATGTGAATATTTCCTAATGCATGCAAAAAAGAAAAGTCTTATGTCATGTTAGGAGGGACTGGATTAGTGTAAGGGGCAGAACTAAGTGTTAAGGTAGGGTTCAAGAAACAAGTGTGCTGAACTAAGAAGGGTAGTTCACTACCCTTTTCCCTGTGGAATTACAGACTTCCGGAGGTCTGGATACAGTCCTAGACCAGTAGCTAAAATTTTTTTATTTTAATAGCATTTAAATAATATAAATCTCACCATCAGTTTACTCCCAAAATCATAGTATAGTATTATTAAAACTAATGAGAGCTTTACATTTGCATAGGAGAAAAACACATACAACACTTCATTCCACTGTGTAGCTTTCCCAAGATAATTAGGTAACTGCGGAGCAGACCCACGGTATGCCCAATGGTCACACTAGATGATTGACAAGTCTGTGTCTGGCCACGCCATTAACAGTTTCATTTTGTTGCTATTTGCAGTTTGCTTGGCTAATACTCAGAACAAATAGGGGCTGTTTCTTTGGCACTTTTTTCTACTTGACCTTCCCCTGCCTCATTCTCTTTGAGCCTCTCAAAACTGCCTTGAAAAGGCATGCTGAATGAACACAGTCCATCAGAGAGCCAGGTTCATCCCTCTCCGCGCCCCCAATACTCCACTTCAAAGATGGGTGCATTCTTTAATTGGCCCTTGAATTGATACCAAAGGGTCACAATGCGAGTGGCAAAAGAGAAGAGGCCTTACTGAAACAAAGCCCCTGCATTCACTTGCAGATAAGCACGTTTTAATGCTTCAATGGCCACCACTGTTAAAGGCTTTATTGAAGACGAGGCCTTTTGAAGGCTGGACGAACCAAAAAAATGAACTTTTTACTTAAGAGATGATTAGTTCAAACAAACAAGAGCAAACATGGAACTAAGTGACAAAAACAACATACAAACAACATAGGAAAATCTGAAAAATAAAACAGAATGAAGCATTTGGATATATAGAACAATGCATACAGCACTTTACACTAATCCATTATTAATCCACCATAGATTTATTACTATTACATTTTTTTTGTTTTTAGTTTTCATCCATTGGGTAAGGAACCAGTAAAATCTCTCAGAAGATTATTTCATTCCTGGATCGTAGAAGTTCTTCTATTTTTTATATTGTATATTTCTCAGTTAAATATAAAAAAATAACATACAAAATTGCATTTGTGTATAGTAAAACGTTTGCGTAATCCTTGTTCTGAACATAATAAAAGGATTACCATGTATTTTGTAATGAAGGGTAGCATTATTTTTTTGTTTAGCGTTGTTTTTTGGAGGTGGAGCTCATGCGTAAACATTTGCCAATTAATATTTAATCATTATGAAAATTTTCTTATAACAAGTATAAAACATATTTGTCTTATGCACAATAATAATTGTTTTATTTTTTTGTTATTACACGGCTACATGGCAAATATATCTGACAGGCTATAATAATCAGAATAACTATAAACACTGGAATATTGTTAGAAATATATGCAGATTATTATAGAAAAGTCTTATTCAGATTGTATCTAGATCATTCCTCATCAGCATGCTTTTTATTAAGATCATATAAATGTGCTAGTGAGTAAGGTACCATGCCTTAATAAAACTATGATGTAATCTTGTAAGTAATCTGTATTCAAAATATTACCGCTTTAGTTGTAAGGCAATCAAATTCCAATTTATTACATTTAATAAAAAGAAAATAAATATAAACTTTACATCAAAAAAATTGCCCAATAAGTTTTAAATCTTACAGGTAAAGTTACAGAACACAAAGGCAAATAACATGAAGATGATAAAGTACTGGGNCAGCCCTCAAATACATCACCCAAGGGTGGCATGGTAGCACAGCTTTATCTTCATTCTATACATAATTTGTTTAATATAGCATTATAGAATAATTAATAACTTACTTATATATTTATTTTGTATTTATATATGTATTTACATTTTTTTTATTTATGTATGTATGTATTATTTACTATTAATTTATTTGTGTATGTATTTATTATTTTATTATTTTTATTATTTATTCATTTGGTTTTAATAAATGTTCTGTTATTACCATTTGTTGTGTGCCCCTGCGTTGTAACTAAGAGCTGCGGTGGTGTGAGCAGGGTATAATGTGATGGCACATGCAGGCATGCATACATTGTGTGCCTATATATACAAAAACGTTCAGACACTGCAGCAGTGTATTCTGTGGCATGAAATCCACATTAAGCCTGGCATTTCAAAAAGGTCACTTTTGTAATTAAAATATGCTACGTCTCCAGCAACAATACGAAGCCTAAAATAAAAGATGACATTCTTTTACACTAGTGCAAGTGAATGAATGGCTTCATTTTCTAATCTCTATTATATATCACGATTCATGTGGACTATACAAAGTTAAATAAATGTCCTTTGCAGCAGTACATCTCCAGGAATATAGGACTGGCAGAACATATTAAAGCTGGCATATGTTCACAGCTTTGTATGAATCCTGTCCTGAGTCATAACCGGTGATTATTCTAAATAAATATCAAAGGACTGGCGGAATTCCACTCTAGAGGATATGACAATTTGTGAGGGAAATCTACATGTTGTACGAGCAGGTTTCACATANCAGTTCATGTTTGTATTGTATTATATTCAATAAATACAACACAAATATTTGCACTTCTGGGATTGGGAGAGATGTTGTAACACCCAACAAGCCTAGCATTCTGGCTTATAACCTCAACGCTACACATCAGCAACCAATATACAGTATATCACAGCGACAAATGCTCATGTTTTGTGAATGATTAATCCTTCTTAAAGAGTCAATTGATTTTACAAGGTTTGTTTCTTGCTGGCTGAAAACCCATTTGTGTAGGGAATATGGGTATTATTTATCTGTATTCCCAGGTTGCAACACAGAAAAGATAGGTTAATGAATTTGTTTTACATTACATATCCACCCGTTGTCATTGTTTGTTCTTAGATAATAACTGATACATGTCTCTATGAACTTCTACAGCAAAGGGCTTATCATTCTGAACAGAGTAATGTAGATGTCATTTAAACATACTAGTGCAGATGACTATAGCTTCAATGCAATACCTGTATACTGACTGCATACATAATAAATTATTAATTGCAAATATTTGCTGTAGTATCAGTTGCTGTGGCTCAACAAGTCAAAGTGTATTAGCATCTGAGAAAGANAAAGCATGCTGGCACTTTTCATTTCATACAAACTGGAATGCCATAGATATGCCAGATCTGATCTAGATGACTGATGTATGTATCTATGTGGCATAGGGTGGGGGGAGTTGCAGCTGGCGGGAGATAGGGCCAAATCACCTTTTACGTATGAGCTGGGCAGCATGGACACCATGTTGTGAACACACCAAATAGATGGGGGGTGCAAGTTGCCTCCCATTATACAAGTGTCTACTAACACCCTTGCTATGAAGCCTAGCAGTGTCTACTTGTGCCCTTCAGGAGTGCCTACAACATTGTAAATACTTGCTTAATGCTAAAAAAAACAACTGTTACCCTGTGATTGGGTACAGCTAGTCTTTCCAACTACACACCTTCAGCTTCCCAATATTTGCCCTGAGATTTACAGTATGTACATGACAGTGATATTACATTCTATACTCCACTGGCGCAGGAACGGAGACCATCAAACATAAACTATTAAGTTTTATGAATGTAACCACTTTACCTTTAAAACATTTCATCTGTGGATACTATAAGTCCAATGTAAATTATAAATGATACATGTCATTCATTCTAGAAGGTGCATAATAACCATTCACTTATAAACTCAATAAATAAAAAGAGCAGTGCATACCTACCAAGGTTCTCAGCTGAAGAAGAGCTGCGAGACCCATTGATTCACTCAACCTCAGAGCTTGCTTGGACAATAAGGACAAGTTTTCTGGTTGAATAGGCTTTTATCAAATGCAAAAGACTCTATTGAGTCCAAAACGCTGTCTTTTTCTTTGTCTCTGTTTGATCTGGACTGAATGTCTAGTAAATAAATGTTTTGCAACACTGAAAGATGGCCGGGCAGTCTTCATAGCAGCTAGCAAGAGCTTCAGATTATAATAAAAAGTAAACCAGTAAAAGTAGAATGAAAGTTTGAGGGTCTGTTAAGTGATGCATAGCACTAATCTGCATCTCCCATTTCTGAGCAGCAGCTATAAAAACACAGACTCGTTTTATTCAGCACCATAATGCTTATTTGACTTAGGGACTACATTAAACAGTCATAAAAATGCACAACGTCTTGGTTTCAATAGACTGCTTGGAATGAAGTGAAAGGCAATTCAGGCTGAATGTTTTCCCTTTGTATCCCCAAAACCTTAGAGTTAGCATGAAACACCAATCACAAATCACGCAGATGCTTAAATTGGAATTTGCATGTGAATAATAAAGTTTTTACATATAATTAAATGGTTGTTTCTGTAAGCATGTAAATAACATATATAATCCAACTGCATCGATTAAAGTATTATTGTTACTTTATGACAAAAATCAAAAACTTTCTTTTTGCATCTATCACCATGTAGTCTCATGGAGCAAACCATTACCTGTGACAGTAGGTTGGGTTACCCTGTTCTATTTCCAACATTGTCACTTTGATTCACCATTGAGCACCATCCATTGAATGGCATGGCTTTTGAAGATGAAGATGAAGACTATGGAGCTATCCAACGAAATAGACTATTGCATTCTCAGAAACAGCAGTTTTCTAAGGTCTGTTGTAATGTTCTTTTTTCAACAGTATTAAAAAAGCAATTATTTTAAGAAAGAAAATGGCCTATTTGTCATTGATGACATAAAAGAAACAATGCTCCACCCACTCATTTGCATGTTTCTGTGTTAACCATGTTGGCCAACATTTTGCATTCATGTGAACCGTCCAGATAGAAATGGATGGATAATTTATTTACTGACAGCTAAACCTTGTGAGTGTAACTGTGTCCCACCTGTGGTTCCTTTGTGTCACTCTCTGGCCTGACAAGCTTTGTCAACAATTGCGTCACATGGCACTTTCCATAGCTAGAAAACTTGGGAAGATTATATATACATTATTATATTATATTACACTGCTCAGTAAATGGGGAGCACCCTGGCATCCTAATACACCATCAGTTTTATAGTTTATGTAAACTGACCAATCCATTGGAAGCAATTCTGAAAAATGAATCCAGAATATACACTATGCAATAATAATTGTATAATGTGTATCCAGCTTTTGGTAGAATTGCCTGCGGGTTCAAGTCTTTAAACTCATGTAATACTGAAAGGTTAACAATCACTCAAATGACAAATGTTTCCAATTATTTTAATACTTGTTATTATACAATTGTTTCCAATTGTATAATATTTTTAGCAATGTATTATTTATTGTGAGCGGTTACGTTGATGATATATTACAAATGTAATCAAGTAACTCCAGAGTTTATTCTGGTTTTCATATGAAGTGGATCTTCTGATTTGGTGTTTGGTTAAAAAAAAATAATTTGACAAAGAAAACATGCTGCAAACTTTATGTCTTCACTCTACAAGGNTGTTCTCTGTCTACACTAACTACTACATGTCATCGATATCACCTGTAAACAACCTAAGATAACAATCTTCCTCGGTGTATGTTTATTTAGTAGGTGTAAACTATGGTCATGATGTAGAGAAGCATTCAGCTGCTAGTCATCTCCTGTTTCTAGTATATGTGTCAGCAGTAGGNCTTCAGTTGTAGCATTGTACGCATACAGTAAGGTTTCCACAACCTGACAAAGAACGGGTTAAGTTTCTTAATACAGGTTTTCATTTGGCCAACTGTTTTTAATTTGCAAATGAAAGTTATGGTAAAACTCCATCCTTTGGACCTCTTCCAGCATGTCAAGAATTAATTGTAATGAAAACAGCATTGCTTAAATACAAGGCCGTCCAGTTACTCGGCGTTATTTACACAAACAAAGTCCTTCTCAGTTTCTTTGATAAAAGCAGCTAAATCTTTTTGCTCTTTCATGTTTTGTCAGCACTTGAATCCCCTTTGTCCTCTGGCTATTTGCCGAACTATGGACAATGGATCAGGAGAATGGAAGCAGATTGTTGGAATGGCTCTCTGTAAGCCTAATTATGATACGTTGACTGCACTCACCATGACATATTAAGGGGACCCAGGCTTATTCAATTAGCCACTCCAGGTTTCCCTTTCAGTCCTAAAGTTATCCTTTGACTGTTTGTATTTCTGAACAGTATTCATGTCCATTGTGAAAGCAAATCCTTCAGAGTATGAGAGGTTTTTAAACTGAAGCTGTTATTGTTGCTAATTTTTATTAACTGAAACAGATAAAGAAACAGATGAAAAGATAAAGAAACAGACTTGTTATTTAATAAGTACAAATCAGTGTGCATATGCTCACCACTGCCTTCCTATACCTCCTGCTTCCCTCCTCGCTATTTCCCTATCCGTATTATATTCTCCTACTTCAATCATATCAATATTTACACTATTGTACCACACTTTATTATTACTGGCTTATGTCAAATGTTTGATCATTTTAACCTCATATTTAATTTACATCTGATATTTGGTCTTGACTGTTAGCCTTAGCACCGGTAGACAATTTACTGGTTAGAGAAGGTCATGTGCAGTTACACCCAGAGAAGAATGCTGGCTAAGCCGGGATAGCAAATAATCTGATTTTCTCTTTTTGGTAGCAGAGAATGCTCTTGGATTTCCAGGCAGGTTTAGTCACATCCAAACATAACAGAACATAAAAAAAAAGTAACTTAAATGTCCAGCGGTCACAGTTGTATAGATAATGTCTGGTGTAGGAAAGACTTACATTTATATTATCATGCAATGGTATGTGGAAATGTTGCTACTATGGTGGAATTATCTATCACTATGATTTAATCACAGAACAAGTAAAGTGCTGTGTAAGTTTGGCAGCCAATAAAGTCTAATTTGTTAATGAAGATTTCCATTTGCTGGCATCGTAAATGGGCCACTTGTATTAAGTGTGTATGCGCATGCACCACATTATTAGTACGGACCTGGATCCTCAGGGGCAAAGTCACGGGTGCCAGGCTGAGCGGGCACAACTACATTAAAGAAACAGAGATTAAACAGCGCTCAACACTCCAGGGCCTCAATTTATAAAGCCGGGAGACTGAAAAGTGGGGATGTTGCCCATAGCAACCAATCAGATTCAAACTCACTTTCTCCGGTATGTAAAATGAAACTGAGAGCTTTAATCTGATTGGTTGCTATGGGCAACATGCCCACTTTTCAATCTCCCTGCTTAGTAAATTTAGGCCCAAAAAATTGGAAATGTGGAGGTGTTGCCCATAGCAACCAATCAGATTNTAGCTTTCNTTTTGGATCTTAGAGAATGCNCGCTAGAATCTGATTGGTTACTATCTGCACTTTTCAGTCTCAAGCAGCTCTGCTCTGCTCAGGTATAAATGCTAACACACAAGTGACCTGATCCTTTGTCTTAGTTGTAGAGCAGTGATTGCTAGCACTACACATGTGCACATCAGTAGTGAGTACAAAGTCACTCATCCCCCTGTGACTGCCCCTGTGTGTGCACTAGTGTAAAGGAATGCTCCATTGCTATTGTCTCACTACACTGAAATGAGAGTTTGGGCAGGAGGAGCTCTAAGAGGCTCGACTGCTGCTCACAGCGGCACTAGAGCACCTACATTCTAATTTACATATAGTGGAACACCACTTTGCACCTGGCATTCTGGTGCTTGTACATGTACATGCACTTACAGAACATGGCTGAACCCCGAATGGGCCGTATGCATGTTCTGGAGCCTGTATATGTTTCTTGGGGCAGATCCAGAGTTTTTGTGAAAATGTTTGCACCCTTATTAGAGTCTATTGAAAATAGGCAAATAGTCTTAGAGGTGTAATCCATGTAAAAATGCAATAAACACCAAAACCCTTAAAAATTTAAACTCAATATAAAAATGATGCATGATCAAACTGTGTGTTAACAAGCAGCAGCTAANAAATAGAATGCATGTTCAATATTGCGTTACACTTATATGGTTTAATATTTGTTAGGTGTATAGGGGTGTTTTATAACTATAAATAGGGGCTTTCATGTAATATTATTACACTCTCGCCATGCCATATAGAGCATGGTCTNATCAGTAGACCTGGCTGATAATTACTCTAATAAGACTTTGTACACAGCAATAAAACTGGGGATGCCACTGGGAGCCATGAGCGTCAAAGGACACAATTGTGAANACTGAGCCAGTAATCCACCGTCTGTAAAACTTGCAGCATGGGGATAAAGACCTTTTCAAACTTTCTGATGTTATATACAACATTGTATTATATTTTTAACTTTATAATCAATTAAAATACAAAAAAAACATAGATTTAAAGGTATAATAATAATAATATAATACATATGTGTGTGTGTATGTATATATATATATATATATATATATATATATATATA
>JABWIB010003048.1:15649-27688 GCA_016617825.1 Platyplectrum ornatum | reverse complement strand
CACTATTGTGTAGCGGAGAATTTTTTTCTCCTGTCTGCTGGGTTTGGGTACACCTCTCTGCTGTGTATAGGGGGAACTGTTTTGTACGCTCTGGGGCATCGCCGCTTTAAATTCGATCCCCGAGGTCATTTGCACAGTTGAGGTAGGAGAGCAGCATTCTTCAGATGGGAAGCAAGCACAAGTGAATGGATTTCCAGAATAATAAGCAAAAGTTGGGTGAGTGATGGCTATGAAATCCCTGTCATTCACTCATTTGTGCGTGTGTGGATAGAGATAGATAGATAGATAGATAGATAGATAGATAATACACAATCAGTGCATAGTTATATGACATGGAAGAATCCCCCCCCCTTATTATATGTGCATGTAGCAGAAGAAAGCATCCCTCATATGTGTCTGGAGAGTGTCCATGCTCCAGATGAGGGTGAAAAGGACAGGCTTCCATGTCTCTTGTGTCGCCCCTGAAGCCTGGGAAGAGTTTCGTGCAAGTTCACAGCACAAAGATGATGCCTTAGCAGAAGGCTGGGTGACACACTTTAGGGGGAAATAATTACAAGTTCCTATTTAGCTCAACAAAGGAGGCCTTGTACACAGCTATCTGCACACTGACCACATGGGGTTTCCATTAATAAGAATAAGTGAATTATGCCAGTAATGGGAATCTGTGTGTCTGCACTGATGTATGGATTTCTGCATGTCTGCTCGTTTTCTTTCTTGCTGGTATATATTTATTTATTGTCGGATATTTCTTTCTTCATGCATTTCCATGTGTGTTTGTTTTGTTCTCTGGAGAGCTGTGAGGATCCACACGTAATGGTGTCTTGTCCCTTTAAGAGGTCCATTTATAGATCTGTTCTGATTAACTGGGGCTCAGTTAGTTAAAGAGCCGCTTGGCGCCAGTCTGCTGACGTATTACAATAAGAACCGTCTCTTGTCACTTCATATTTACCCAAAAAATCTTCAAACACAACCCTGCAAACGTTANAGGGCAGAGGAGAGCCTGCGAGCCGGCAGCCGGTGTGTGCAGGGATCACAGCCCTGCCCTGTCTGATGGCCATCTCAGCACATGATTAGGATGAAATGCCAGGTAGCCCATCTAAAGGACTGGGATCCAGTGGGCTACTTCTAGTCACCTATACATGACTCGCCATACAGCTGAAACGATCATAGATAACATTGAGCTTTGCTGGTCACTTGCTGTGGCAGCTATAGGCAGGATGTGTTGTGACATGTGGCATACCAGGGGTTAATGCCCTGCTTGTATATGTGTGTGTGAGCCCTTAATACATTAGTACACGACTCACTGGAATTTGACTTCATGTGTGTATGGTGTGCAGAGTGAAATCTCATTTCNGGAGAATGCAGAGGATGGGTGCAAGAGACCATCTGTCCAGTAAGCATCCAGTGATAGTCTAATCTAGTTAACATGACAACACACGATCGCCCTGATTGAGCACTACTTAATATCTTGTCATTTTCTCCTCTAAATGAATTATTTGATAATGTAAATCTGTCCCTCCTGTCACGTAAGGAGATAAGGCAGTGTCTGAGTCTGCTGCTCTGAGACTTTTAGGGACAACATATGGGAAGAGTGTCACCAGAGAGATAGGCATCAGGTGACATCCCATGTCTATCCCTGGACTTGTCCTTACTCTTCCCTAGCTTGCAGTGACGGTGGCGCCACCAGAGAATTAAAACAAAGTTATACAAGTGTAATCAGGGCTACTTTATAGCATGGCATTGTGTACCTGGTGCTTGTTCTTATCAAGAATCACTTAGTATAAGCTGCTGGGGAATTAACCTAAACAGGTCACTACGCTTCCTCCAAGAGATACATACAAACCTAAGGACATTTTCCATTAATGTGCTAGTATAAAAACACACATATAAGTATATAATTTAATGATTTAAAAAGTAGAAGATATATTACAATAATCCACATACAACCCCAATGTTATGACAACATAGCCCCATGTAAGCAAATACACTTGCCCTTCTAAATACGATTGCTAATATGTTTACTGTGGGAGAGTGTAATTATGTTATTATTATGTGTGGAAGTAGGTATAATATTAATACTAAATTTATATTAGGTCTCATTATTATTTGCAACAGTAACTAAACCAATTGGTCCAAATACACTGAAATCCCATTATTTCAGCACTAGTACATTTTCTCTATGTAATGATGTGGTGAAGTGGAAATGAAACGTATCCATAGGCCAGACAATTACTGATTTCGCATACAAGACATACAGATATAATAGTTTAGTTTTGCAGCTCTGTGGTATGGAAACCACAATGCTACGTAAGAAAGTTATAAAAGACACTATGTACTTCCAAGGCTCTCTGTATTTCTGTATTACATAACTACTGGCTCCTTATACTGTAATATGGGGATTTTAATCATGGTAAATAGCTTGCTATAAATACAATTATTTGCGAGGTGAACTAGAAAAAAGCAGAATGGACACAACCCTATTAAATGTTATGGTGAGCAGTCAGGATGTGGAAATAAAAAGAATACTTGGAGATAGTGATTGCATGTGACGCATTTATACGTGTAAAGCGTGGGTTTGATCAGCCACATATTGTTCAGGACTCTTGCCCTGAAAGTGACTTATTCTGTATTTTGCTCACTTTGAAGTTATGCCCTGCAGTCCTGCAATTTGCACTTGTTGGTTGCTACAATGTTGTCCCAATAAAAATAACGTGAAGAAAAACTTCCTAACTTAAGCGCAATTTAGGAGCAGTCCTCCGCCCGAAGTTCTCCTTCTCCCTCATTTTCCTTTCATCTTTCCCATCTCTTCTCATCTCTTCTCATCATCAGTTTGCTATTTTTAGACAGTAGACTTAGACCTTGGCGCCAGGCCGTTTAAGACCTGTCAAAGTCCTTCATATTTCCTCCATGTCACATGGAGGCTTCCTCCTCTCCTCCTGCATGCACAGCCAGTCATTTGGATCTGTGAGTTTGTGAGCAAACGCAATTTGCTCTTCTCCATTGCTGTGTTGTCAGTGTGACCTCAGTCAGCAGGACTGCTGGTGTCCTGTCCTGTTCACTTAGACAAATTGCAAGTGATTGATGAAAAATAACAATTCTCACAAGGAACCAACCCTCACATGCATTCTCCTCCCTCTCCAAGCTGGGGGGAACTGGCTCCATAGACTCTATAGGAAATGAATGGGGATCTCACAAATAGTACTTTCAGCCCTCACTGGCAGGGGCACAAATGTTGCATGCTTGTTTAAATAAACGTATTTGCATAATCCCCCTTGTATCAAACTTACCAAGAAAGCCCCTATTAGCAAACACAAACATGGAAAGGAAGAGAAATAGGTTAAGTAAATTCAAAGTTCCTGGTTTTTTTTTTGGTCAGGAGAATTTTATGGATCATGTTGCTTTTACTTCAGTTCCCAAGCCTTGGTTTGTGCAAGTCATTTGCGATCCTAGATGACTCCAACCTAACTGGTATTTTAATAAAGGGAGATCAGGGCGAATGAAACCAGCTTGTAGCAAATTCTGCAGAACCAGACTGGACTGCATCCATCTTTATAAAAGCAAAACATATGACCTACTTGCCTTCACACTCAGAGATCTCAGCGAGGACTAGTAGCTTATATATATATATATATACATACACACACATCCTAATGTATCATACTGTAAGAAGGAATACACTACAATTACACTACAATTTTTTTTAAAGCATGGAATAATTAACTGTGGGTCATGCTGATTTATTTGTACATTAACTATTATTTACCATGTACCCAGAGCGCAAAACCTTCCAAATCAATTAGTAAACACTTTGCTCATCCTCCCTACACTTAAAGGGTTAAGATATGTTGACTAAAAGGGAGTCGTGTCGGCAGTTATCAGCTGTTATCTGTGTGTGAGTTGAATGTACTGTAGATATAACATCTAGCAGCTGATAAAAAGGTGGGCAGACTGCACTTTACTATCTTATAGGACTAAAACGTGTTTTTCTCTCTTGCGTTGAGACCTGGGCACTAGCTAACCTAACAAAAAATACTCATGGCTAATTACTAAGCTTTGGGGGTGGCCAGAATTCTAGGAAACGCCTAAATAACAACTACAAGAAAGAGCAACAGGTGATATTGTGTCTGCATTGTGTTACCTGTGCATGTCGTGTTGTCCTGGGAACACACAATGCTGCTTTTACAGCTCTGAGTACTTAGAGAAAAAAGAGGATGTGAATAAACAGGTGGTAATTCTAGTGATATATATATATATATATATATATACACACACACATAGAGAGATTAAAATGTTAATAATTTCTGTTAATAATTTTAAATTTTGTGGTGATAAATAAATTATTTTCCTTAGGGATATAAATATTTTCCACTACAAAGGTTTACAATCCCTAGTCCAAAATGAACGAAACATAACGAAAAATAGCTAAGGACAGATACATACATGGATATTTAGATAGATAGATAGATAGATAGATAGATANATANATAGATAGATAGATAGATAGATAAACATACAGACAAAACGACTTCTGGGACCCCCTATAAACCTTTGTTTAAAATAATATGAAATTGTGTATATTTTGAAGATATATAAAATCAATCAATCATTCTCTAGCTAGGATTGCAATGTTTACGTGTATTTTAGTAATCTATATATTTCTCTTTGTGTTAGATGTTAGTTTATTAAATGAGAACATTAAATCATATGTATTAATAGTTTTAATATTAACAATTTACTGTTAGAGCACTAAATATAAAAATCCAGAAGAATGAGATAGTTCTAGGATTTAACATACACCTATATATATGAATCACATTTTATAATACGTATTTGATCATGAAATATTATATTTGTGAATATGTTGTGGATCTATATGCTTTGTGCTCAATACATTTAAAATATAATAGTTTTATTTTATGATTAGAGTTGGTTCTATTATGTAGATATATGCTATATACCCCTATATCCTTGTGTCTGGTGTGGAGTCGTCTGTATAGAAGTCAGGCAGGGAGATCAGGGGATGGGAGACACTAGGCAGATGTGCAGCTGGTATTCCATTCCGCTTATCTAGTCAGAGGGGGGCGCTAACACGCGACACAGAGGCGAAGAGCATCCACAGCCCACTCATCAGTGTAACCTGGACACTTCATTCACTGAGAATACCATTCACATCCAGTGACAACATTACCGAGCCTGTTCTGATATTTCTAAATATCTCTATACTCCATCAGTTATGCTAACAGGAACATGAATGCCTGTAGCTGCGCTTACAATATCCCCCTAACATATGTGGAGGAGAGGATCTTATATATTTGTATATATATATATATATATATATATATATATATATATATATATATATATATATATATATAAATAATATCTGGCCACCTTAGAAAGCCAGAGGAAAACAAAATATTGATTCGTGTGAATTACAGAATATCTGAATTATAGATAAAAATAATATCCATTTAAATATACTAATCTTAAACGCTCAATTAGGAGAGGCATCGCTTATACTGTGATCTCCTCAGCATTAGTAACTAATAGACAGCTAGAAAGATACACATATAATAGATATACATCTCTATATCTGTCTATATAAATTGATAGTTATGTGTGGGGTAGACACATGTTTTCTTTTTAATATTTTCCACTCAGAGGAAAGTTCTATATGATGAATGAAATATCGGCACCGGGATATTATCTATCTATCTATCTATCTATCTATCTATCTATCTATCTATCTATTCCACAATCCTGTATATAATGTGTTATAAATTCATAAACATCTTCCTTTAATTAACCTCTATGGATACCAATGTATACGTATGTGTATACAGATACATTAGACTGCATGGTATTTATGGAATTTTAGGATAACTTAGCAGCCAAATAAAGCGTTTATTTGCTGATCACCAATAAATCGTATTGAAATAAGTAGCCATGTGTCTGCTCTATTTCCATATGGCATCGATAAGGGGACTTATCGCAATTTCCAATCAGTCAGGAGTAATAACCGTTCAATTGAACCCTCCATTTTTATTCGCAGGAAATTGGCAGCTCATCAGACAGGGGCCCTACCCTTCCAGGAAACAATGGAGCCTATCAATAAAACCAGGCGCTATCTGCTGTGGCGTCTTCTAACTCTAGCTAGATGGAATAATAGATAGGCTGCCGGGTACCAACTGGTTAATCAAGTTCCACTGGATCCTGCAGACAGGGAAAAATGGATAGGCGGAGGTCTATTTTCTGGGGTATGTTCTTAGGTCAGCAGGCTTGCCACTGCCAGGCAAATTCAAGTTCCCCCTGTCTCCAAAGCCAAGATCCCTCTCGGAGGAATGCGGCGTGCGAAGGGTTAATACATGAACTTAAAGCAGTCATCATAATATGCTATACAATATGACAGAGATTGCCGATTGTATCTCCTAAATGATCAGACCCATCTTAAAATAGAAATAGATTTTCTGGTCTTATTTTTTCTGGCAGCACATCTAGCAGGCAGTATAAAATCGTTATTTTCCACACTCCTCTGAATACACATTCCCCCCACTCTTTCCCAACTCTCCCTTCTCTTCTTTGATCATTGAGCTCTGACCTTGTTCTCAACAGTCCAGCAGGTTGATTGATTTTCAATTACAAAGTCTTCACTGAGTTGGGACTAAATTAACCCCTTTTCTGAGTGTTTTGCTATTTGTGCATGTCCAGTCTGATGATGGAGTTGTGGATCATCAATTCACCTCCCCCGGGCATCCAGTAAAGACATAACTCCTTCCATCCCGATAAGCTATTTATTATAAACCGTAACTCAAACTGGCCCATCAACTTTCTGAAAGGATATTGTAATGCCCCCTCAAAATCCCATAGAATAAAAAAATGCTATTAAACACAAAATGCGAACTAAAAACGAACCCATTTACAGAATATCAAAATGACTCCATTATTCCTATCATCTAGATGTGACACAATGCAGATACAGCATAGCTTGTTCAATACAACAATCCCAGACCCAGCACATAGTGGACAGATGTGTCTACTGGACATAATAAAGTATTGAACCAAATATATTTAAAATAAGTTTTTAATATTGATACAGATCCACAGTGAGTTATTATAAACCAGTAAATAGGAATAGCTGGAGCTGTATCTTGCAGAGTTTATGTAAACTGTTGCACTATACATGTCCTATGGCCTTACAGAAAACTTTCTGCCTGTCTGAGCTGTAAACAAGTGAGCTGTGTATTTTCTCTCTGTATTACTGTGGTTCATTGCATCTATGCTGGAGAAAATATTTATCAAACACGGAGGGCCACACACAAACACTCCTCTTGATCAGCTTTCTGAGGGTTCGCTGGACATGTATTTACAATCCTGTGGGAAATTCTAAGTGCATTAAAGCAAGCTTTGTATTTACTGCAACATCATCCTTTAAATAAAAGGGATTAAGTAAAGCTAATATTTAATTAAAAATATAACGTTTTCACTGTCTCTTAGCGAGGATTAAACTTTGGATATAAAGCCAGTCCTGTTAAGTCTTGCAGATGGGGCATTGTCACAGAGGAGGGCTGAGGTCAGGTGTAACTATCATTACTGTTTGTTTAAGGTGGTAAGGATGAGTTCGAGGGCGCCTAGGGATAACACAAAACAAACACAGGAGGGGTTTTTATTATTAATAGGATAAAAGGTTAGAAATCACTGCCACCTTTGTGTTCAGCTTAATGCCATGGAGAACTCCTGTGTCTCCTGATTGTGTCTGATACTACACTGAGCATAATACACTAACATTTCCTCATTCATAGGGCAATAAGCAGAGGTCTGAATACAGATAGNAATTGTGCTACATACCTGTAGATCAATAAGAAAATTGCCGGGTCCTGGTCACTTCTATCCTGCATTATCCCATAGTAACCAGATGTGACTGAGCATAATACACTCACATTTCCTCATCCATAGAGCAAAAAGCAGAGGTCTGGATACAGAAGGAAATTGTGCTACATACCTGTAGATCAATAAGACAATTGTCGGGGTCCTGGGCACTTCTATCCTGCATTATCCCATAGTAATCAGAGGTGACTAAGTTTTTCAGAAGAAGGGAAAAGTACTCAGGATTATTCCCTGGCTCTTTCCTTTACAGACGACGTTATAATCAGTAAAATATGAAGTTGATGAATTTAACTCTTTGCCTCCTCGNAGTCCGGAAAAAACACGAGATGAAAGCAGTTCCAGATGGGGAGGCTGCCAATCTGATTTAAGTAGAAAAAACAATCAGGTAAAATAGATACAGGTGCAAGGTTTCGCTGCGAGGTCACCTTTAGGTTTATTTTAAATCACTTTCCATTTCCTTCCTTTTTGATTACAAACTTTTTGTGTTATCAATCTACTCCACATTCCAAGGTAGCCACAGTTATATACTCTTCACAGCTGCTTTACAACGACAACTGCTTGCAGCATATATAGGTCATACAATGTCGTATGGTGAAGATTTCTGGATAAATTATCAACAGAAATTAACGTATAGCTATCATATAATATAGGAATAATTACATACAAGTACTGCCAAATTTCTTTAATATTATTAATCATTATATTAATAATAATAATAATTATATATTTATTATTATTATTATCCCGCAGTCCTTAATTTGCCAAACTAGTCTACTTATCTCAAACAGAGTAAAGGAAACCATAAGAAAATTCCCTAAACCTATATTTACTATCTATTTATCTATCTATCTATCTATCTATCTATCTANATAAATATATATATATATATATATATATATATATATATATACTCTTGCCCAATTGAGGTGGAAAAAAATAAGACCCCCGCATTTTGTATATATTTCTATATATTTATTTTTTGCACGCAAATAATTCAAATCAATTATATTTATCAGCAGAAATATAATTCTCTTTTACATAGGAAATTGCTTATGACAACTGCAGCATATTGTATCGCCTTGTACTTATCCATCAGTAGTTTTACTGTGCATTGGTTTATATGATTTTCCATAGAGCTGGTGACGTTTATCAGATGGTTCCTTATAAATGACAAAGGTGCTGATTGTCAATACACAGAGTCCCATTGAAGCCTTGGATTGGGTTTCTTTCTCTCATCAGGTAGTTCCTTCCTGGTCCNCCTGTCTTGTATGATATCACAGGGGAGATGGGAGAATGAGACGCCGGAACCTGCAATTTTCCTAGTGAAGTCTATAGCCCCTGGCCACTGAAAGCAGCTTCCTGCAGCTGGCCGACAGGTGCATAACACTGAATGGCTTCTATTAGCCAGATTCGGGCCACTGAGCGCAGATAAAGTGCTGAGGGCTGCGTGTGTTTCTCTATTTAATACAATTAATACACATAATAATAGTGTGCAGCTGTCTGTCAAAGCAAAGGGGAGCAGCTCAATGGATGGCACTGAAACTGCAGCCTCAGGTAAAAGTCTCCCTACAATAGTGTTACCTGTTTCCCTAGAAAGATCCCATGTTCTATTTACCGCAAAGTTACCATTCTGCGATAGCCCACTGAGGTGACCTATTGGCCCAGTCATTGTTTCCTATCAACCAGCATTTGTGTCTTAGAATGAGCAAACTACAGATTGCTACTGGCTCTAGGCTTGGGCCTTAAATTCCTATTCTAGAAATTAGGAACAGNATTATATTGATTTGTATTTTATTACATTAAATTGCTATTAATCTACGAATCTATTAAACACATGGAAACAGTGGCTAGTGTAGAATATTTGCATTTTCAAAGGACGAAAAATATACTTTGTGTAAAGTTTTACAAGGTCTGTTTTATACAAAGTAATATTTTTATTAGTATCCTACTTATTTATACAATTATTTGATATTATTTTAAAAGAAAAGGTATTNGATTTTTGGGGTATTAATAATAGTAATCACTTAGCGACTTAATAATTTACCATAATTAATGTGATTTGTTTCCTCACTTAGCTATATTAGCATGCTGACTCTAATGTATACGTATTAGTGGGCACTTATAGCTGATGTCCCTTCACATTGGAAAATGTATCAGTTGGAAACTGCAAACTAGCGTTAATGGATATATTGTACAATTCATATTCGTATTTTCTGAAAGATGCGCTATTAGTGTAGCATATATTCATTCATACATCAGCTACATTATAATTCATTATAGTTATATTTTGAACTAGAACTACTGGTAAATTAAAATAATAGCGCAGATAATTTTNTGTTAAGTCTTGAAATTATTTCAAAGCCTTACAGTATTATCTCATATGATACTTTATATCAGTAATACATAACGACCAGATTGCACGTGTGTCCCGCATGCAACACAGTGCATGCCATTTATATGTGTTATGTGAACTTTATAGATAGAGATACAGTCANCTGCACACCTGTAGAAACATTCAGGTCGGCAAGGTTTTACCAATCACCAACCAGGCACATGAATAAAGTACCNTACTAACTATATTTTAGTTTTAGGAATATAGACATAGTATACAGACGATTGGATTGATCAGCAGGCGGTCCATTGGCCCCGAGCTGACAATCTTTTGCACAATTGCTGTAACCAGTAAACAGATAGTTATTGTATATTCTATNAAACATGCTGATCTGCTTTTGATTCCATTGTGGAATAATATGGTAATATACGGGAGGCTTGATAAATGCCCAGCCTTGCTTTTCTCATGGGGCTATTGAATCATGCATTCAGCATTGTCCTGGATCTGGAATGTAAATGTTGTCAGTGCAATCATCACACACATTCCAGGGTTAAGCATTACAGGTTCCTCAGCATCTTCTTTCTCCCAGGATTTCCCATGTGGGGACATTACAAAGCTGGAGGTACAGCTAAGGGATGCTCAGGTTTGCTTACAACCTGTATTGAAACAAGCCAGCTTGTGCCACTGACACGTTCTGAGGCAGGTCAGGATTTCTAGCAGACAATGGGGCTGACCCAGAGTTAGGAGCAGCACAAAGAAATCTTAAGTAAAACCAAGTAAATCAGTTTTACTGAGTGATGAGGCACAAATAAAATGCAACACTCCAACTCTAAATTACAGTTTAAACTTAGAGCTTTTTATTCATTGTGTGCTTTAACCAAATGCAGCCAGTGTTTTTCTGCAAGGTTAATATAAGAGTTATCTTTTTTAACCCCTTGCTTTGTAGTATAGTTTACCCAGATGAAGCTTACAGTACAGTTACAGTATATCTTACAGTTACAGTATATCATTGGTGTTACTTTAGTCTAGCCTACAACGCTGATAACAGGACGTTCAGATCCTGTCCTGCACAGTTTGTGAGAGAAATGGGGTATAGGTTGCTGCATAATATCTGTTAGAAATTATTANCAGGAACTGCTCTAGTATAACTCTATAAGGACTAGTGTTTTCCATATCCATGACACAGATATATAGGGGCTGATACAAAAGCCAAAACTGGTGCAAATTTGGAACTTCAGAGAAGGCACATGTAAACTGTAAANGCAGAATTAGAGTTNAGTGGTTAAGTTTTCTTGTTCAACTCCAGTCTGTAAAGTAAATATAAAGCTTGTGAATTCTGTTTGCAAAAGCAAAGTATTTTTCCTGCANNCATTATCATTAACATTTATCTGCACCTTTCACATTTTACAATTATTTTGCTCAACTGGACCTGTTTTACCTTTAAAAGAAAAAATGTAAGGTTCATACATTGCAGCTTTCAATGTTTTTCCCCAATTTTATTTTATTTTTTCCCCATGTGCTATTTTGCAATTAGATGGGGGCTTCTCATGCATATTACAAAAAAGCTAAAACGTTTAGATTTGATGATGAAAATAATGAAACTTATTATTATTATTATTATTATTATTATTATTATTATTATTATTAATAATAATGATTATTTAATCAAGTTTTGTTGTATGTATTATTATTATTATTAATATTATTATTGTAATAATGATGATAGTTAATATTGTTATTATTTTTCTTTGCAGGAGAGGAGTAACAGTGACCANCATTGTGAATACAACCAGGAGATGACCTCCCAAATGTATGGTTTCCAC
>JABWIB010003047.1:28357-43731 GCA_016617825.1 Platyplectrum ornatum | reverse complement strand
CCCCCATTAAACCATGCCCCTCCAGGGGGACTTTCAGCACAAAATTTGAGCCTGGAGGTGTGGGGGTCTTAGTGGCATACCTTCACTTACACATTCCCACTTCGAGATATGATGAATGAACAGAATAACAACAAAATGAGCTGGACAGTAAATCCTCAATTCATTTACAGATAAATAATGTGAAAGTTTTATAGGTGCAGAATTGATGTCTATCAATATAAACAAAACAAGCATGTCCCTTATTTCCTGTGTGGTGCTTTTTCCAAAAGTGAAATCGTTTTGGAACAGAAATCACGAAGTACTCAAACATTTGTAAACAACATCATAAAAAATGTCATTCTCCTATTTGGTATTGCCAACCTTTCAGTGAATGAGATATTGTACTAGATACAGGGTCCAATTCCCTTGATTTTCTGTGTAGTTGTATCCTTACAACAATAGAAACACAATAGAAATGCTGTTCACTCCAACCTGATAGGAAGTGAGTGTGTATCAGTATTAAAATGTACAGTATAGTAATGCTAACAGACTGTATACCAATCCGCTGTCTGAATCAGGTGCCTGAATCTAGTACATCATGATTAATGAAATTAATGATTTTTTTTTTCGTGAGTGAGTGTTTGGATCAAAGTAATAGTTCTGAAAAGTTCAATAGCAACATCAGTCTTATAATGTACAGAATGCTGGCAAGACATTTGATTAATTGACATTTGATTGATTGACAAGTGTAATTATACAATAAATTTTTAACAAGTGTCATTTCATCATCATTATTATTTATATTATTACTATTATTATTTATAATAATAATAATTGTACAATAATATAGTGGTAGAATAATAACAGCATACATGCACTTCACCATTATATCTTTGCAAATGTTTTTCATATTACAACAATTGTAAATATTGTGTTGTTTTTAATTAAATAAA
This sequence comes from Platyplectrum ornatum, assembly GCA_016617825.1. Classification (NCBI taxonomy): domain Eukaryota; kingdom Metazoa; phylum Chordata; class Amphibia; order Anura; family Limnodynastidae; genus Platyplectrum; species Platyplectrum ornatum. The sequence continues at coordinate 42,799 of JABWIB010003047.1, read as the reverse complement.
ATATAGTAATTATGTATTACTATCCCAAACATTCCAAAAAATCACAAACAAATTTGACTTACCTTAGTTTGAACTTGGCCTGTGTAAATTTTTTACCAAGGAACACAAAATAAGTTAAATTATCCCCTTTCCTTATAGTCCGCGAGTAAGAGCGAATAACCACATTCTCATCAATTTGTACTTCAATGGAAGAATTGCTACTCAGGGTTTGGTAGAGATAAACACTTCCAATTCTCTGCAGCGGTGGCCCAGCATCATCCATATAATTACGAGATGCCCGACTCGTACTTTTTCTGGTGTCCTCCGTGACACAATTCCCTTTCTCATCACTATGTTGAATAGCGTAATACAATTCCACTGGACTGCCATCAGCTTGTTCCAACATCTTCTTGTGCCCAGCAACCACTGTTGGTGGATCAAACCAATTTGAAAGCAGTTCTAATTCAGCAACACACAATCCTATATCCCCTGTCAATTTACAGGTTNCCTTCACTTCTCTAGTTTCCCGAAAGGCAAAAACCTTGACACAAGGGAGTCTCTCGGTGGTGGTATAGTCATCCCAATCTCTCCCCACAATATAAAACACAATTTGAACTTTAGGTTTTGTCCGAAAGATTTTTTCCTTAAGGATGTATGCTTTAATCTTCCAGTTAAAAGTGAATTTATCTGCAGATTCAAAATGGCTAGAAAGGAATAGTAAATCTTGTGGCACTTCTTGTTCAATGACAAATGGTCCATACGTGGCATTCATCACTGGTTGTTTCCTGGCTTTATAAATAAGAAATGATTCTACGCGAGACTGTAGACTGGAATTCCTCATAATGTCCTGGTTTGCTTCCTTAAGGAAGAAGAAAACCTCACTCTTATGGATGGTGTAGCTCACCGGTAGGTAGGTTGGAATCAAAGAAAACCTCTGCATGTTGTCTAATATTCCACGGCTTTCAGACACTGTTGAAAAAATATAAATAATTCATGATAATGCTGATTACTGATAGAAAACAAAAGAGCAAATCTATAATAATGGGTTTCTAAAAATTCAAAAACAGTTTTAGAAAAGAAATTCAAAAGTTTATCATAGATTCCTGGGCTAAAATATGGTTCTGGGTATTTTGAGTCATAGAAGACTAGTTACTGGTTCTGTATTGGCATAGAAAGCTATTGTGGAAAATTACCAGAAGAAAAAAATTTCATCGAAAGCAATCGCTAAGACAATTTTCACCTAACTGGTATCTGGTATTGTTTAGTTTAGGAAAAGGGAAAATATAGACAGTAGACATGAAATTGCAAAAAAAATAAATAAGATACTAGCACATTTTATTTGAAAATATTTCTTTTCAACATCTTCAATGACAGATGCCATGCCAACCATAGAAAAATAAGGAAATAATGGACTACTGGCAAGCATCAGTGAAACATTTGATCTGGCAGCTTGCTAGTCTTTAATAAATACAGATGTAGACATGTATTGCTTGTCTGTGTCTCTCGTTCCCTCTTTCTCTCTTCCTATTCTTTACTGGTTTAAGCCTCTGATACTTTCACACACCTGCACAGAAACAAATATATTTCCCCATCTAAGTACATGACTAAACCTTGTATGCATTATTGAGTTCATTATCTTTATGCATGAAAGAATAAAGGAAAAGGGGCAGAGGTACAAATTGTTATTAACACATAAGAAAACATATTCATCTATAAAATAATGTTTCCTATTTTATTTTCTTTATCACACAGTGATTATTTTTGGTTGGGTAGCATGTGACAATATAGTAACTTACTTAGTTGAGACACTGTAACAACAGCTCAATGATGTATGGATCTACTACCAAAGGACAGCAGAGAGGGTAGAGTGAAACTGGAGTTTCCAGTCATGCCCTATAATTATAACCATTATCATAATTTATTATATGCCAGGCAAACTCCATTGTCATCTAGCCGCTTTTCTTTCATTACTTTTCCTGTACGTCTACTTAACCTTTCCCCCTAGTGCGCAACCCTGTTCTTTACATGGTCTGCTGATTAACTAACGTTAATGAAATTATGCCAAGACAGGAACAATTCTATTATTCATTCCAGACTGTGTTTTGAGTACATTTATAAGAATGTATCCTGGAAGTATTTAGTACTCATTCAGCAGTTACAGTATGTTTAGCTGAAAGCACGTCGGCCTTATTGGACCCTCTTGACAATGCCTTCAACCTTTGACCCTTAGGGTTCTGTTAAACAATTTCCAGCATTTTCTATGCATAGGCATAGCTGGTAAAGCATGCAGTCATTATTTTATACTAAGGTGACAAAGTGGAGCAGTCCGTTCTAGACAAATAGTTATTTTTAATTAAAACTTTTTTTTTAATTAGTATTTATGAAACAAATTCCTTGGTTGTAGGTCAGTATTTCTACAGTAATACTGGTTTCAAATGTGTCTACCAAATTACATTGTATCTAAAAAATGCATTATGTAAAATTGAAGTTCCAATAAAAAATTTAATGTCACAACCTCTTACTAAATAAAATGTTTGCAAATTTACATTCATGGGCATTCATCAGACTTCATTTTATGTGGCACATTTAAATGTTTTGCGTAATGTAGTACAACTGGAAGGTGGAAAATTAGAATAGCTTTTTTACATAGTGAGAAATACCTGTGAAAACAAATTCTCACCTATTTATCACATACTAATGACCTCAGTTTCTAAAATAAAGTTAATTGCAAGTTAGACTGGTTCAACCATATTCTCCGGTCCCTCTGTTCTGCTGACAACCGCTGCCTCATTTTCCACATGATTCCTACCTCTCACTCACACATCCAGGACTTCTCCCGAGCTGTCCCCTTATACTGGAACAACAAACCTCAACCTATTAGGCTATCTAACTTCTCAATGTTCTTTATAACAATATAAAAAATCCCCACTAAGGAATTCTTTATCTTGTATATTTTTGGTCTAGTAGGGAACACCAGTGCTTATAATGCCAGCAGGATGTCAGGAAATGAACTCAGGACTACATACATGTATATAACAGCTATACAGATTAAGCCATTCTCAGTGCAGGCTTTCTCCAAGCCTTTACGTTGGGTCCCTGCTATTTTTTTCAAACATTTTTAAATGAAACATGTCATACAAATGAAAGAGCTAGTAAATCACATAATCTGGAAACAAAAGTGGTGGTAACTGGTAACAGGTAAGACATACTTTCCTGGTTACCTGTTCTTCTGATATTCCAGAATGTTTCTAATGTCTTTTCTGATTTATATGTTTAACTTTGACTTCAATGATTAGTATATTATATTCTTATGAACACCATACCACACAAGTGTCCTAATCCCAGTGTGTAGTCTGGTTTTGGGTGAATGGTCATCTGGTGGAGCTTGGTTGGAGCAGGGCAGTGCTTATTTGTCCTGTTTTTTGTGACAGTGATGTTGGAAGGTATGTAAAAGCTATGGAAGAACTGTCTGCTTATGACTTTAAACCAGTCTATGCACTTTATAACTATGGGTAATAATGCAGTTATTCCAGATCTCTTTCCCTGTGCTTTTTTCCAGTGATTCAGGACTCTAAGGGCGTATTTTTAAGAAGAGTTATGGAGCTAAGCCCTCGAGAACCGTGATTTTGTGATAAATGTTCTCCTTCAGTCAGGAGGGGTTGGGGCTAACAAGGGTCAGGGCTTAGCGGGGAGAAAAGGTGTCGGTATACCATACGGTATACCGTGTCGGTATACCGTACCGGTGTATACTGAGCACTGATGTGATTGCAAAACAATGGCTCACACTTTATCTTATTATATAATGCACACAGCAGACAGAAGCCTACAAATGTACGGTACTTTTATGAATATAACATATTTCACTTAATCTAGCATACAAAATACCTACTTCCAATTATGCAAAGAACACCTTTAAGTTTGCAGCCATGAAAGCTGTTTTCTAACCAGAGATTCTTTAAAATATTGAACATTTTCCTTCCTAGGAATAATAACTTCTTCTTATCATGACACGATAGGCATAATCTGACTAAAGAGATAAGATGCCATGTTAATTTTCTGTGTTTGGACAAATACTTACAAACACTGACAGTACAAAGGAAAGAATCTGTCACATCTTGAGAAATGTGTTTCTCCTAAGGTCACTGTGCTTGGAAACTACACCTGAATACCATAGAAATAGACTGTAAACAAAATATTGGGTAAAATCAGCACTGAAAATAATTTTTTTTAAATATTTTTAATTACCTCCATGGAAATTGATTTAAAAACAAATATATGTTCAAAACACTATTGGAATTATCATTATCCTCATTATTAAGGACTGCCTGACAAATATACTGTAAATAGCATAAACAAAAACAAATCAGACCCTTTATACCACATAATATATATAAATGTGAATGTACAGATAAATAGGATGTCTAGTTCCAAATTTAGCTATATTGGGTTACGGCCACCTGCCAATCGTCAAGGCACCTCTTGAGTCCCTATATCTGTGGAATGGATCCAGACTTACACACTATTATATTTACAGGGGGGGTAGGCAGAACCATGTTGAATTGTACAGAATGTGAATTTCATTATTGCAAACACTATTAGAGTTCAGAGATGATGTTTCCAAGTCTAATAACATTGTAAGAGTAATGCTGGTCAGTAAAAAATGGTTTTGCCCACTCGTAAGTAAGTCACATGTAAGTTTACGAACGTTTTTACACACCATAACGGGGATGGGTCAGGTGCCAAAAGAAAACAAGCAGACATTTCATATATCTGAATAGAGGCACATTCTGTATTTTTTCTTGTAACAAATGACAGATGTGTCCATTCAAATGAAAAACATTCTCAATGTATCTGGTCTATGAGATTGCTGTATGCCAAAGGATCAGCAATTTAAAATAATTATCTACTCTTGGTTGCTGTGTCTGCAATCCAATATGTAAATAACCTTTGCTATAAAACATGTACTTATGGTTTAAAGATAGAAACGAACATTCAATCGATATTGGATAAATATATTTTAGAGATGTGTTAATCATAGCATAAGCGTAATATCAACTGTGAATGCTTGTGTATGTCCTTCCATAAATCTTGCAAACTATGAATAAAAATTCCCATAAGCTACATACAGATAACAGGTAACATAATACATAGAAAACACTGTTGAAAAATTGAAAATATGTGATTGTAATTATCTAACATGTCATTTTGAGGGCACTTGAATGCTAGCTGATGTACATCAACTGGAAACACGTGACCAATAGTAAAAAAAAAAAAATTGTAACTCTCATTGTCATTAATCACTGGCTGGTATCTATGTGATGCTTTTGAACATGAAGTGGATCTGCTTAGATGAAAACAAGAATGATAAATAAACTCTCATTTTAATATCAAGATATTTAAGGAAGTTTAATACATTCATTTGAGGAGTCGGTCAATCATGACATTGGACCAGATCAGAATTAAGAGCGGGAGAGGTGAGCGACATTCCATCTCCCACCCCTTTAGAATACAGAGTTCAGAGCCTAAATTTACTAAACAGGGAGACTGGAAAGTGGGGATATTGCCCATAGCAACCAATCAGATTCAAGCTCTCAGTTTGTGAGCTCAAATTTGATTGGTTGCTATGGGAAACATCCCCACTTTTTGATCTCCCTGCAATATTCCTGCTTAGTAAATTTAGGCCCTGGACATTTCTATGTCCAGAAGTGTACCTTAACTTCTGTCTCTAAGCTACAGCTGGGACACAGTGACTAGCATGGTTCTGGGTGCCGCCATCCTACAACTCACCCACCACTGCCACAGACCCTGACAACATAGCAATAAACATATTGGGGACCCATTAAACTAGCATATAAGTAAACGTTTGCACTGAAGTATAATTTTAACTGGGAAGATTCTAGTAACAAAATAAAATGACATACACAAATACACACACATATTATGTCATTGTATTCATTAAATATTATCCTTTTATTTGTGTTCCGTTGTCTGTGAAACCAATTCGCTGTGTGTGAAGTCTTGCCATCATAGTCTGTATAATTCTATGCACACTAGAACATGAATCCAAAGTTCTGTCTTTGAAAGGACTTCACAAGATAATAATATCAAACTTGGTCCACGGATAAAAAGAAGAAAGTGGAAATGTGCAGAATATAAAAATATGTTTATTTATTTTTATTTAAACTGGTCATTCTTACAAGCTATGTGCTGTCTTTTAGCACAATATACATTTCTTGCAGCATGTGTCATATTCTTTGTAATTTTTATGCTTACTCTTTGAACATATTTATATCACTAATGAAGTACCCTTGTATCTCTCTTACTCTTTGCACTGAACCTATATAATAATCACAAATGGGGATGGATAATGGTAAATGTATTATTCTAGTACTTTGTGTTTTCAGAGTTTCCTAATGCATTGAGTAAATGTGAGCAGCGGGAGCTGAAACAGGAATATGTTGCACAAGCAGCAAGTGAATGGAACTACTTATAAATATGTTTCAATAAATTAAACCTAAAAATATATACTGTATATAAAAAATACATAAATGTAACCGACATGTAAAACATTTCTCTATAAGAACAACAGAGGAACAAAAGCCACACAATTATACCACGTTCAGATGGTTGTGCTCAGAGCTTCAAACCCCCGTTCAGATTACCCGGGAATTTACAAGGTTTTTTTAACTACCCTGGTAGACATTGTTCAGATTACCACTGGTGGCCCTGCTTGCAGATCAGAACAAACAGGAGAACAGGAGATGTGATTGGCTGCAAAAGTGATTCCATATGAACATCACATCATGGCACAGGGGCACAGGCAGGGAAACATTGCATGGCATAGCAGCAAAGTGTATGCACTTCCAAAATAATAACTGCAGTACCTGTCATCTGCCTCTATTTCTTCCTCCCCTCTGATAACAGCTCCTGCACCTCTACTCCCATGTATGAGCTGCCCTGTGTGTCTCTCCAGTGTGACAGTCTTCTGCTTTGATGCTGCCATACTTTTCTATAGCTGCTGCTCATTATTTGTGTCAGGCACAGAAAGCATGTGATTGGTATACCCAGTCACATGCCTGGATTGCTTTATTAATTGATCGACCCGGGTAGGTGGAGTATTGGTGCACATACCACCCAGGTAGAACCGGCAAATTACTTCTTTTTGCCTGGGTACTTTACCAGGGATTAAGGTGTATATTTACTAAGCGGTGAGATTGCAGTGAGATTGGAAAGTGGGGAAGTTGCCCATAGCAACCAATCAGATCAAGCTCTCAGTTTCATTTTACACACTGTAGAATGTGAACTCAAATCTGGTTGGTTGCTATGGGCAACATCCCCACTTTTCAATCTAACTGCAATCTCACCGCTTAGTAAATATACCTCTAATTTTAGAATGCCAGAACTGAAAATATATTTTTGTTTTGAATGCATTTCCTATATATTTCAAAAGCATGTTTTGTTGCAGACTGGAGGTAGAGAAACAAGGTAATACAGGAGGAAGAGGAATATGCGCCTCTGTAACAAGAGGGATTCATGTAAGGACATCATAAGGAAGCTTATGACTCAGTGATACAATTTACACATGTACAATGTATTAAGACCTGCAATTTTGTAATACATATTCCTTTTTTCCTCCATAAACCGAATGCTAGAATTTCTAGTGTGTTCCACTTTTAAATGTAAAACGTATTTGTATGTAAGAAGCAGTGAGTCTGACAAACTAAACTTTCCGGGACAGTCAGTAAATCTCCTGGGACCTCGGCTGAGGCAGAGATTTAACATAAAAAATAGTACCTCAATGGATACAATGTATGGGCAGGGATTAATGACATTACACCTACCCTTTCATAGCAAATATATGGGTCGAAGGAGCCGAATCAATCCCACGCAAAGACGGGAAAAGCGCGATGTGCGCTTTTTCACGTCCAAAACACGAATTTCTGTTCCTTACGCAAACAGCGAAAAAGGGAGAAAAATTTGCACGAACAGGGATTGAATCGGCACCTAAAAGTCGGCAACCCTGAAGAACGGAACTGAAGAAATGGTTAGGGTGAAATCCTGTAAAATAACATTTTCTCTTAGCACACTAGACGTATCAGCAAGATCTGTCGTCTTAATTTGTTGCTAGGGCATGTTACTAAGAGGTCTATAAATGCCAGCCTGGCTTGTCAGTCGTTCCTAAAGGTCCACTAGCATGGTTTATATAATAGTAGATTTTGTTTTATCAAAACGTATATACTATGTCAGTGGCCAAGAATTGTAGTTTAAGCTGCAATAACTAAAATCTACTAAAGCTGGGCATACACTATAAACTAAATTGTTCCAATCAAAAGATTTTTCAAGAGTGTGTAAAACCATGTTGAATTGCAGGGGAGGTAAATTGAATTAATTGCAATCAGTATTACAGGAGAGAGATGATGTTTCCTAGCACTAATAACAGTGTAACAGTAACGCTGGTCAGTATCTGTGTGCAACATGCAAATATAAAGTATTCTCCCTGCATGCAAACACTAAAGCTGGCCATACACCAGAAAGATAAGCTTTCCAATCAACAGATAAATGACCCTCACAGCAGAAATCTGTTAGATGTGCACTCATTAATGCATGCATGTTTTGTGAGTACACATGTAACAGATTTCTGCTGTGAGGGTCATTTATCTGTTGATTGGAAAGATTATCTTTCTAGTGTATGCCCAGCTTTAGAGTTTACTAACAACACAATGAGAATTTTGACATCATCACCGACCGTTACAGTACTTCCCCAAGTGAATTGACATGAGCTTGCCGAGGGTGCCATGTTCCATGTTACTGATTTTTACTTGGAAGTGAGTCTTCACCTATTATAATGTGTCTGTAATATAGAATCGCACTGTGCAATTCTCGGTCTAACTACTGAATAATGTCTGAATTTACTAAACTTAGAACACTTTGTTTTCATGCGCTATTGCCTATATCCATGTGGAAACTGCCAAGATATTGGCGATTCTGGATTAGTTAATCTATTTCCATGAATTGGCTTTTGTTACTAATGCTGTCTACAAGTTTATGCTGGTACTGGTTTATGCTACCAATATCATTTCCATTGGCTCCTGTTTACAATCTCAATATTGTAAAGTATAGTAAAGTCTGTATCTGGTCCATTGGGTGCAACTGTGGATCCAAAGTCAATACTAATAAAGTAAAGAGGGCATGTAGAACCATAGAGGTTTACACCTTTGCCTTATTAATTATTTAAAATGAACAAATCCTTATTGATAGTTCATTAAAATTTACTGCAAAATATAAAAAAAATAACATCATAAATATAACAGAAAATAGATGCTTCAAAAACCGTTGTTGATCATTTGAGTCTTTTAAATATGAAAACCAATATATTATAGTATGTTAACTGATCGAAGTGGGACAGCATGCGTGGTTCAGTGTTCAGTGACACGTTGATAACTTTCATTTTGTTTTAATTATAGTAGGTTAGTTCCGTTAGTTCATTTAGGTTCAGTAAGGAATATGTGGGGCAATTCTCTCCTTGCCCCTCCTTTTCTGACGACTATGGCCTACAGTCTCTATAGATAACAGGTAATTTGCTGAAGTGGGGACATTTTAGCATTGTTACCCTTCTACAAAATAGATTTAATGTAAATTATACAGCAGCAATTCCACTGTTGCAGTATACTGATGAAATAAGGTTGTAAATGGGTTTTATGCCTATTATGCCTGTTGGTTAAATATACATTATAATGCCACTTTAAATGGAATTTGTCTGGGCCCTTGATTTTATCTATCACATGGTATATATCTAGCATTATTTCTAACTTCTAATTTTTTTATGTTATGTTAAGAAAAAAATATGGCTAACCTAAAGTTTTCTAAAAGAGGTATCCTCCATTAGTGTAGGAAATGCATTTATTATATCACCAGTCGACGTTTTAATTCCAACAGAGAGGACACTCACATTAATTTCACAAAAATCTTTAAAAATTGCTGTCTTGAAATCTTAGTCCCAAAGCATTTTAACTAAAATGTCATGGATTAGGTGAACATTGCAGATATCCAAATCTATTTAATATTTACCCATAATAGACCTACAGCAGAAATGGCTGCTAATGTACTCATAATAAGTAATCTAGGTTACATGACTGCAAGTTAGAGTGGTTTTTTTAATTGTATACCACAATTCTGCAGAGGAAAAAATAACATTAGGTTAAAGGTGTAAGAGTTTTATATACTTGGTAGGGAAATGCACTGATTTCCCTCTTTGTACTTACTGCTGTAACTGCATTGTATCCATACAAAAATAAATCCAAGTTCATTCAGTCTACCACCTAGACTGACCCACCAGAAAATACATATTAAAATGTGATGTGAACAATGAAATATTGTTACAGATATTCAACTAAAATCAAATAAATACAGTATATATAGAAAAAATAGCACAAATATTTGAACATTTTTTGAACAACAACCCTGTCCAACCCTGACCCTGTTCTGGGTCCAGAACCTAAACCTAAGAACACTGGCCATATGGATCTGGTTTTGCGTATGAAAAGCTTTCCTTCTGTGGGCCAGGTGTAAACTGCATGCATGCAAAGTCATTTAAATTGTACAGTGCGACTGGACTGAGGGCATGTCATTAAGATCTCATTATGTATGACACTCTTCTGTATAAGGCTGTATGCACAGGACTTAAGGTAGTGTTCAAAACTCATAAGTGGACACATTTCTGTGCATGTGAGGGGAGATCTGGGGATTGTGAACTTTAGGAGAGGATGCAAACAAGGTTTGTAGCTATTTCACACTGTCTCATCTCTTCTATCTGTCCTCTGCACTGCGCTCTGGATTGCCACTGATCATCAGCATCACTCTGTGACTGTTATGGCGATCTGAACACAGTGCCTGGGGGTCGTCCTGATGTGGATCCAGCACTGAAAGCAAAATACTTTTTCTGGACCTGATCCTATGTATGTGTTTAAGTTTTATTGCATCAAAGAATATAAATATTATTTGTCCTATTCTTATCTTTTTAAATCTACAGTCATCTGATTCATATACATTTTTCCCTTGCACCTGCTCTAAAATTTGTATTGGAACCAGGGTATACATCTTTGGAATTGCTTTCTATATTTAAGTTTATTATCTATTTTTCCTTTTACAAAAGCAATACATTGCAGTTTACATTGAAAATAGAAAGCATTCCATTCATCATCAACCAACAATACACTCTGGCTCCTATGCAATTTACTTTACTTAACGGGTAAGATCAGGACATTTGGAAAACCTATATTGATTAAAATGAATGCACATGTAACTGGGAAACAAATGTTTAAACCATAATTGACTGCTTCCCAACATTTTGGAATGCTTTTTAATGCAATAAGAGGGCAATGGTTGTGTAGGTTAGTGATAGCCTGGGAAGGGCCCATACACATAGAGGCCCATACCAGTGTTACATCATCTTTCCTCGGGCCATATTACAGCGCTGTCATCAGTAAGGTGCTGTGGATGGAGTCAGATGGCAGCAATCCTCCCTCTGAATGGTATTTTTTTCTATATTACATTTTTTTAAATTTTTTATGTATTTATTTAGGAAGATAGGTTAGGTAGTTAGTGGTTGGGAGGATTCACATGGATTATTTTTTATTACTAGCTGTGACAGGTTATGCTGTTACCTGTGGTTCACCAATGGCCAGCTACACTTGTCCATGCTTACCCATACTTGTACCTTTGCCAGCTTTATTTAACATTAAGCAGGTATACCTGGCACTTATTTCAATATTACTCATATAACTCTTTTTTGTTGGACTGTCCAAGACCACTAAGCTTATACTACATGGTCTTACCAATATTAAAATAAAGAGGAGCACTAAAGCACATCTGCAGTGACATATAGTGGAGAATTAAAGCACATCTGCAGTGACATAGTAACATAGACCTGGAAATACAATTTAATACTCTGATACAACCCACCTTTCCTCATATACTAATCGATTAGCCAAAATTCTCCTCCCTTTAGCACCTAACCTAAATACAATGTAGCTTCATGACTTTTATCTACATTAACCATACCATTAACCATGACTGTATACACACCAATATTACAGTCTCACAGCCTCAGGGACACATAACTGTAGCAAATAAGTACTAAACTTTTGAATACTTGGGGTCAAAAACCAAATTAGCGACAGACCTAGAGCACTAGGTGCAGCTTAAGTTTTGGACACAACAGATGTAGGAATAGAGCAACACAATTGCAGTGACATACAGTGAAACATTAAAGCACATCTGCTGTGTCGTAAAAAATAAGATGCAAAAACATGAAATAAGACTCAAGCATTATGGTGTATTTCTGAAAAATATGGTAATGCTAAATATTATGGTAATACATAATATTTTGATTGTTTAGACTGTAAAAATATTAAAATATTGCTATTATTTAAATGAAATGTATTTAATACTGGAAATGCTTCTGAGCAGAGCCCTCCTAACTAATATGTTGATGGTCAGGTACTTGATAAATGTATAACACAGTCATACAAAATAATAATAATAATAATAATAATAATAATAATCATAAAATGTTGATGCTTACTTATTTTAGTCCTTATACATTTTGGTATGAGGGTCACTCATATTCCGTGTTAACAAGATTGTAAGTAGTATGCAATTAATAGTTAAGATATTATGATGCCCGATACTGAACTACACCCATCTCGTCCTTAAAATCACAAGAGGAAGTATAATGATTTCAGGATAATGACAGAAGATGACCATTAGGGTGTGTTCTCCATTATTTTGTCTCTTTTTGTGTTGTACAAACCAGATGGCATTAAATTTAAGGGTAGTACATTTTGATAAAGTGATATTTGTAGTGTTTTATTTTGATTTGTATTACAACACATAAAACTGATCCCCTGTGCATGCTTCATTCCAGCAATGTGTTCTTCCATGCTCTTTGCATTCATCTCCTTAATCCAGTATTTGATGATTACTTCATAGAGGAAATAAAGATAAGGACTCCAGCAGCATTCAGTATGTAAATGACTAATTATTTTGTATATTCATAAGGTGGTGGTAACATGCTGACATGTATTAAAACCAAGGCAGGATTCCAAGGGATTGTAATAGACATTCCTTTGTGAAAAAAAATATACATGATAAAGACACCAAATGAGCAGAAAAAAGCCAGGGAAACGCTTTCTTGCAAGTATGGTAAGATGTATAAGCAGTTAATATAGACATATTATTATTATTGTTGAGAAACATGTAAAAGTCAACGATGCTTCAAATCTATCCTAACCTACTAGGTCATGTTCCTCACAATCAGTACATAAAGGAACCATTGTATTTTACTGCAATGAATAGCATGAATGGATAAAAACTACCAACATNAAAAATCATTCCTATGCCATTACACATTTCTTTTAATTGAAAATTCTATTTAGTGATGACTGAAACCTTATGACACAGAGCTTATGAAGATATGAACTCATCGGTGTATAACATTATTGTAATAAAGTTTAAGCTTGTGTGAACGAGTCACACAGTTCTAATCATACAATGTACTTTTGTGTTACATTTGTTCCTTTATATGAGGAGCATAAACAAAATCTAGTTTCTTCATCTCTCTATTTCTGAATAATTGGGAATTCTCACGTCATCAACTCACATTTGCTAATACTTGACATGTCTTTGGCAAATGTAGGATTTTTAAAGGGGTTCCATATTCTTATATTATTATATTAAAAATGTATGATATATAATGGTTACATATGTGTATACAGTACATAGTGTACCATCTGCAAACCCCTAATATACTCAAATATATTACATGAATGTGCCATTCCCTTACCCCCTTTACAGTACCATATGTACCATAATATAGGGGTCTGGACTAGACACACTATATACAGTACAAATTGGGTATATAAGGGTTCTGTGAAGAAATACTATAATATATATGGGGTATATTAAGGGTCTGGGAATGGTACACTATACTGGTACTGTATAAAATGTGTCAGTCCTAAATCCTTATATATCACATATACATATATAGAGTACCATCTCACACGTCTGATTTACTTACAGTGTGCCAGCTCCAGATTCTTACTATAACCCATGTGTTATATATCTACATTGAGGGTCGTTTTTGGGCCACTGGAAACATCATAGTGGTAAAATAAATATACCTAGGTTTTATATGCTGAAAAAATACCCTCACCCCCTGGTCCAGATATTTCTCCATCCAAGTCCAGACCCTTTTTGCAAATAACAAGTTAAAATAAGAAAAGCCCAACACACAAAAATCCAGGACTGTACCACTGGAAACAGAACAGTTGGTAGGTATGACAAATAAAGTACACCAGCACCTATAGGCTCATCTCCCATGCATCCTACTGTTATCAAAGGCACCTATAGGCTCATCTCCCATGCATCCTACTCTTATCAGAGGCACCTATAGGCTCATCTCCC
>JABWIB010003047.1:1280-18301 GCA_016617825.1 Platyplectrum ornatum | reverse complement strand
ACCAGCGTTACTGTTACACTGTTATTACACTTGTGCTGGAAACATCATCTCTCACCTGTAATACTGATTGCAACTAATTCAATTTACCTCCCCTGCAATTCAACATGGTTTTGACCACTCTTTAGATTGGAACAATTTATCTTATAGTGTATGGCCAGCTTAAGGCAAGACCTGTGACACCTTCCAGCAGTGGCATTGGATTGTCATTACAAGTGGAAATATGTATATGCATGACATACCAAGTGGTATTTAACATAACTGATATAGTGGGTAACAGGCACTCTCCCCAAAAAGTTTGATAACCACTGAATTAGAGGATGTCAGAAAGGCTATAAATAGAGATTTAATGGGTTCAAACAATATATTGAAAATTAAATGTAAATGCAAAACTGTCACCTATGATCTTACCACTAAATTGTCAACTCAATATTTCCTCTTACTGTTTATATTGTTTCTATGTTTTTTCTTTATATTTCTGTTATGATGATTATCAGAATTTTACCTTCAGAGGAAGAAAACACTGAATAAGTAATGACCATTGATTTTTTTGTTGGGTTTGTGTATTTCATGTAGGTAAATACTTTTATAAACAAATGATGCTTTATGGACCACATTCAGATTTCCGCTCAACACATGACTTCCAAAAGCAGTTAGGGGAAGTCTTGTGTTTTTCTGTTCCATAGAGTAGAAGATCTGTTTGACAAGGCAATGCCTTCTCCTTTGCTCTCCAAGTACATAAGGTAGGCGGTGAAGATGTAAATTATACAGTAGGGTTGGTCTGTGCAGGCTCTGTGTTGTTTCCCTGCTGTCTGCTTGCATTCTCCTCTGATGTCAGCTCCAGGTATAGGCTCCAGTCTCTCCGCATCATGTATAAGATTAGAGAGTAGACAGACAAGCGCACTCCTAGTGCAAGGTCAATTTTATTGAATAGATTTAAAATAACCAAGATTATACTCACATTTGGCAAGTATCAAACAAGCATATAAAAAACTCCAAACAAGTTAAAGGCTGATATTACACCGCCTTTCCCAGGGGCAAATTCCTTCAGTTTTGTTATTGCAGGAGTATGCAATACTTTTAACAGGTCTTTATCAAGGCTTTACAAGAACAGGGTTCATTAACCATATTTATAGGGGTAGTGCTTAACTCCTCCACTAAGGTAGTGAGAGTTACAAATAGATTTTGTGTCCAGAATGATCTTCATTCCATACATGCATAATTCCATATACTTTTTATCAGTTATATAAATTATTAGTTATTTATTTAAAATAACAAGTACTGGTAGCTATTAAAATGAGTTCAATAGAATATGGTTATAATGAGTTAAATATCTGTACAGAGGGTATAATATAGAGTGTAAAACTCACTAAAATCAGAGTGTGGTTATAAAAATTAAATATCTATATAGAGAGGTAATACAGGAAAATAGCACCACTAACAATATAAAATAAAAATATAAGATAACAATATAAAAACACTTTAAGCTATATAAATCCTAATATAATACCAGAGATCACCAAAATTAAAAAAAATGTAAAAATTTAAATAACATCTTAGAAATATAGTAAAAATACTATAAAAATGTGCTATAAATTAACTAAATCTAATTTCAAAATTGGCATTGAGGTCTTTTGGACATAGAGTATTTAAATCCACCTCATTTAACTTTTTGCTAAGGTTTCTGTGATGTTATTATGTCTCCATTTTGGCGTAACCTTCTCAATTCCAATCTTGGAAATCATAGATCCTATTGAGCATTGATGCTCCTTTTTAAAATGTTCTGAGACCGTATGCTTGTCAAAGCCTTTCCTAATATTATTTATATGCACACCAAGTCTTGTCTTTAATGGTCGACTGGTTTTCCCTACATATTGTCTAGCACATTTACATTCAAATAAATATATAACATTTTCAGTATTACACGTAATAAATTTATCTATATTAAATTCCTTTCCAATTTGATTTGACTTGAATTTTTGGGTCTTACTGGCTTGATTTTTAAGTGATCTGCATACATTGTACAGGCCACATTTAAAGTAACCTTTCACTTTTATTCTCCCTTTCCCTTCCCTACTGTTTTTTGCATACTATTAGTTAATTGATTCCTCAGGATCGTGCTTGTTAATATATGAACCTAAGTACAGTTGAAATGTCACCTATTAAATGACGGTCTTTTAATAATAAAGGTCAATTCTTTTAAATAATCTTTCCTGTTCCTCCCCATGACAGCACACTCCTGGGTAATACGCCTCCCTTGGACCAATACAGCAAATTCAGAAGACACCACCCCTATAAAGGTCCCCAGCCTCCTTCCTCCAGTGTCTTTTTTATTCCTGTCTGGACCAAGAGGGAATGCAAGAATGTGCTGCCATTTACCTCTCCTGTAGCGTGGACATCCGAAGTTCCCTCCGTGGCCGAAGCATCGCAGGCAGGAGGAGGAGGTGGGGGACCAGCCTATTTCAGCGCTGCACGCTGAAGGCTTCCCGATGTCTGCCCCTGCCTAACCGAGGGCGCGCAGGAAGCATGTCATCACGCGACTATGCCGGCCGCTATTTAAGCAGGCGCAGCCATTTTCTTGTAGCTGCGGCCATTTTGGAGGAGCCAGGGCACATTACTGACGTCATCCGGGAGCGCTATTTAAAAAGATTATAATAATTTTCTACTTTTAATTTTCATATATCATGTTTTAGATCTAACACTAGTAAGGAGGCGGAAGGTAGGCCTAAAGCCAAGAGGCCACATCCTCCTAAGTGCTCTATGTGCGATGCAGATCTGCCTGAGGAATCCTCCAGTCTGGTGTGTGAATCATGCACGCAACCGCAACAATAACAACCTTCCACCAGAATGTCTGAATTTATGCAGCTCTTGAAGGCAGAATTGTCGACAGTGTTTGTCACTAAGGAAGATCTTCAGAGATTGACCCATAAGAGGCCCAGGTCGGGGAGCGACAGGTCGGAAGAAGGTACCGTACAGCCGTTAGAGGCATCGGAGGCGTCAGACAATGAATGAGCCCAGTCGCAGGCGGTAGCATCGGCCAGCCCGGATTTGGTCGACAATTTGCTCAGGCTAATCCATAGGTCCCTTAACATCAAGGAGGACAGGGAAGGTAAGTACCCTGTGCAAAGTTTATGCCTTGGGGATATTGGCCGTGTGCTTATGACCTCTACATCTCTATGCAGAACCAGTGCTGCAGGATCTACTGTTTGCAGAGGAGAGGCCGAAGACGAAAACTTTCCCTATCTTGATGGTTATGTATAATATCGTGGAGGAGGAATGGAGACACCCGGATAAGCGCATGTTCTCATCCGCTCGCATGGATAGAATGTACCTCTTTCCCCCAAAAACCAAGAAGTGGAAGTCTCCTAAGATTGATGCCGCGGTTTTCAGACTTTCTAAATGAACCACTCTACCAATGGAGGACATAGCGGCTTTTAAGGACCCCATGGAAAAGAAAATTGATATCGGGCTGAAGAAGCAGTTTGTGATAGCAGGGGCCATCCTAAAACTGTCCGTGTCTTCGGCAGTGACATCTAGAGTACTCCGGGGCTGGTTCACCGATATGGAGAAAGATATCATCAAGGGGATAAGCAGGCCCTCACTTCTCAGCGTACAGGAGATGCAAGTCACTGTAGATTTTCTATGCGAAGCGTCTATGGGTGCGGTAAAGCTGGCTGCCAGGTCAGGCGCTAATGCGGCGGTGACAAGACGAGCCCTGTGGGTAAAGCCTTGGCATTACTAACCTTGCCTTTCGCAGGCGAGCAGCTCTTTGGGAACGGCCTAGATGACATCATCTCGCAAACATTGGGGGGAAAGTCGTCATGGCTCCCACAGGACAGGCAGGGCAGGAGACCGACTGCCTCCAGATCAACCAGGACTGCGGAATTCAGAGAAGCCCGCCCATACAGGCCCGGAAGGCCGTATAGAAGTGATCAGCCATCAACCTCTAGAGCCACTTTTCGTCAATCCAGGGGACGTGAGTCAGGCTCGTGGAGGCAACCCCAGTATTGACGCCAGGGAACTTCAGGATGCAGTGGGAGCCAGGCTCAGAAATTTTCTCCTCTCCTGGCAAAGCACCATCCACGACCTCTGGGTCCTCGAAATTATAGCAGGAGGATACAAAATAGAATTTTTTCGCCGGTCAAACTCTGCGTTTCTCAGATCAACGATGCCAAAAGATGTGGCCAAGGCGGCAGCAATGAAACGCAGCCTACAACAACTGCTGCAAAACAACGTCATCTGCAGAGTGCCTTCTTCACAGGAGGAACAGGGAGTTTACTCCTGCTTCTTCATAGTCAAAAAAGCCACGGGAGATTACAGGACCATCCTGGATCTTCGGGCTCTGAACCAGAGCATCAGGATCAGGAAGTTCAGGATGGAAATTCGACCATTCACAAAGGTGTCTGGATGTCGTCCATCGACCTCAAAGATGCATATCTGCACATCCCGATTTACGAAGGTCACCAGAAATTTCTGAGATTTTGCATAGAAAATGAACATTCTCAATTCCAAGTCCTACCTTTCGGGCTGGCGACCTCGCCAAGGGTCTTTACCAAAGTTCTGGCTCCACTCATAGCCACACTGAGACTACAGTGCTCATCTGGCCCTATCTGGACGACATACTGGTGGCAGCGGACTCTTAGACGCAGGCGGTGCAACACACCAGCCTGGTAATACAGACATTGACCGCTCGCAGTTGGATCATCAATGTTCAGAAGAGCGTACTACAGCCGGCCCAGAGGATCACATACCTTGGAGCGTCTATAGACAGCGTATCCACGAAAGCTTCTTTGACTCCCAAGAGGAGAAAGAAGCTACTTCAGAAATGCAGACAATTGTGTTGAATCCCACAGACCACAGCAGGCGCGGTCATGGAGCTGCTAGGCCTTATGTCCTCGGCCATAATGCCGGTACCGTGGGCACGGTTTCATATGAGGGCCATACAACAGGCCCTACTCTCACAGTGGGACAGAAATCCTCACAATCTAGAAAAGAGGGTAAAATTAACACTAGAGGCCAGATGAGACCTCAGGTGGCGGAGCAAGGATGAAAGGCTGGAGTTTGGAAAAAGATTCGAACCTCCCGATCTCATAGTCCTCACGACCGATGTCAGCAGGTCAGGCTGGGGAGCAACATTAGGCAGCCATTATGCCCACGGACATTGGCAGAAGGATGGGCAGAGCATACACTCCAACATGAGGGAGATTATGGCGGTCCGGTTGGCATGTGCCAACTTTCAACAAGCTTTAAGAGGTAAAGAGGTGGTAGTAGCCTCCATAAACCACCAAGGAGGCACCAGGCGAGAGCTCTACTTTCCTGGGCAGAGACAAACATACTCAGCCTAGAAGCTGCCTATCTAGCAGGTCATCTCAATACAACAGCAGACATGCTGTGCAGGAACACGCTGTGTCAAACAAAGTGGGAGCTGAGCTGGGAGGCGTTCAGGAGGATCACAGAACATTGGGGCAATCCTCAGATTGACCTCATGGCCTCATACAAAAACAAAAACAAAAAGGTAACCATGTATTACTCCAGGTACCCGGAAGCTCAAGCTCTAGGGACAGATGCTCTATCTCTTCCATGGATTCATGGTCTGTTTTACATATTTCCTCCGGTACCCATGATCCCGAGGGTACTCAGCAAGCTGGCAAAAGAACCCACAACACTCATTGCCATCATTCCTTTTTTGCCACGGAGACCGTGGTTCATGCGGTTGGTACAGATGTCACTGGACAGGCCGTTCCCTCTACCAGTGACTACATCCCTGCTAACCCAAGCAGGAGTAGAGCATCCCAGACCGCAGTCCTTGAACTTGATGGCCTGGTTGCTTAAAGTAGCTCCCTGAGCAGACAAGGGTTTTCGTCTAAAGTAATTCAAACTCTAATGAACGCCAGGAAACCTTCCACATTCGCAATGTATAGAAGGATATGGAACATTTACGCCAATTGGTGTTTGGTAAATAACCGGCTGTTCACAGAAATCTCCACGCTACTGGACTTTCTACAGAGAGGTATGGAGAAGGGTTTATCAGCTAGCACGCTCAGGGTGCAGGTAGCTGCTATCAGTGCGATCATGGACACTAGGCTGATGGACAATAGATATATAGCCAGATTCTTGCAAGCAGAAAACAAGATTAGGCCATGTTTAAGAACCCTATACCTCCATGGGACTTCAATTTAGTACTTAACGTCCTCACAGGGGCCCCCTTTGAGCCTTTGGCAAAAGTGTCACTTACTAACCTTTCATGGAAGGTCTCTTTTCTAGTGGCCATCACCTCAGCCAGGAGGGTATCTGAGCTGCAAGCGATTTGGGCCGAAGAACCATTCTTAAATTTCCTACCTGATAAGGTCATCCTACGGACAAACCCTTCCTTTCTACCCAAAGTAGTCTCTTTGTCCTAATCCAGCAAACTCCAAGGAGACACGACTGCACATCTTGGACTTAGTTAGGTCCATCAAGATATATCTAGATAGGACAGCCAGTTTTAGGAAAACTAAACACCTCTTCATACTCACTGCAGGTAGTAGGAATGGACAGATGGCCTCAAAATCTCCCATCTCAAGATGGGTTAAGTCATGTATCAGGGAGGCTTATAGGGTCAGAGGAAAACAGTTGCCCGAAGGCCCAAAGGCCTACTCTACTAGAGCAGTAGCAACTTCCTGGGCGGAAAGAGAGTCAGCTTCCATTCTTGAGCTATGTAAGGCGGCAGGATGGTCATCGGTTCATACCTTTGCTAGGCATTATAGGCTAGATATACAGACATCAGAAGATGCTAGGTTTGGCCGTAGGGTGCTTAGCACTGTAATCTAGTAGCCCACCCACTCTGTATACTGCTTTTGGAGAACCCAGGAGTGTGCTGTCATGGGGAGGAACAGGAAGCATTGCATTATACCTGTTAATAGGGTTTCCTGGACAGCACACTAGGTTTCCCACCCTGTTGCTACTAACCTGTCAATTTATCCTAGCTTATGAAGTAAGAAGACACTGGAGGAAGGAGGCTGGGGACCTTTATAGGGGCGGTGTCTAGTGCATTTCCTGTATTGGTCCAAGGGAGGAGTATTACCCAGGAGTGTGCTGTCATGGAGGAGCCCAGGAAAACCCTATTAACAGGTATAATGCAATGCTTTCCATCACCTTGTGATTTTTGCTATATTGTGTAATAAATGCTATACCATAATTCTGGTCCTTATTAGTAAATTTGTTCTCTTTATGTTTTAGCATTCCATTTCTATCCATTTTTTAACTCCTTCCATATTTTCTTTTATACCCTTTATTATAGAACATCTTAGTAACCATTTCTGCTTGTTTTACATAATTTATTTCCCTCGTGCATTTCCCTCTGATCCTTTGTAATTGNGTCTTTGGGATGTTATCCAGCCTGTTGCTGTGATTACAGCTATAAAGTGCGATATAAGAATTGCTGTCAGTTGGTTTCATGTAGTTTTTCTAATGTTTCCCCCTTCCGTAAAGATGGCGAGATCCAGGAAATTAACTACAGTATTGGTGACATTGAAAGTAAGTTTTATATTTAAGGTATTATTTTCAAAAATTCACCAAAAAGTGTCTAATTCCATTCTCGGGCCTGTCCAGATAAATAAAATATCATCAATATAGCGTATCCAGATTTTTAAATAATTGCTCCATTCATGATTTGTCTCCCAGGCTGACATGAATAGATTAGCATAGGAGAGGGCAAATTTTGCCCCCATCGCAGTTCCTGCTTTCTGTAAATAAAAGAAGTCTTTAAAAAAGAAGTAATTATTTTCTAAAATAAGTAAAATACTATAGCCACAATTTTCAACCTAAGAGTAGGTAAACAAAAAACTGGAATGGAAAAGATATATAAAATGTAACTTTTAATAGTCAATCGCTAAAAACATCTAAATTGTCTCAATATACATAGGTGCAATAAAACTGGCTGGTTAAACCAGAGGCAGGTAATAAACATTATAATCCAATCAACTCATTGGGCATCAGGATATCAGCTGATACTATGCAGAGGTGATACTAGACCTCTGTGTTTCTGGTCATATTTCCTGTATTGATTTTGATACAAACCTGTTGTTTCACATTCTGTGTAAATAACTTATTTATCATTATTTTCTTTTTGGGTGTCTTTTTTGCACTTGTGGTAATAAGATACTGGTATAATAAGGTTCCGGTCGGGTCGCTCCTATTGGGGCAGGTGCTCCATGTCATAGGCAGGTTTTTCATATAGGGCAGTCAAGGATGACATTAGGGACAGACTAGGATACTCTCTTTGGGCTGGATTCAGCTTTTCACTCTCATGACTTACACTCATGAGTTACACTCTCATGGGTAAAACCATGATGAATTGCAGGGGAGGTAAAATGAATGTNAGTGTNTGCATGCAGGGAGAATNCNTNATTNTTNCATNTTGCACACAGATACTGACCAGTGTTACTGTTACATTGTTATTAGACTTGTGCTGGAAACATCATCTCTCACCTGTAATACTGATTGCAATTAATTACATTTACCTCCCCTGAAATTCAACATGGTTTTGCCCATGAGAGTGTAACTCATGAGTGTGAAAAGCTGAATCTGGCCCTTTGTGACCTGATTTTCTGATGCCCATTGAGTTGATTGGATTTTAATGTTTATTACCTGCCTCTGGTTTATCCAGCCATTTTTATTGCACCTATGTGTACTGAGACAATTTAGTCATTTTTAGCGATTGACTAAAAGTTACATTTTATATATCTTTTCCATACAAGTTTTTTGTGTACCTATTCTTAGGTTGAAAATTGTGGTTATTTATCAATAGTTTGGATTCTGGTATAATTTACTGGCCATAACATCTAATAATTAATTTTGGTTGTCTTTGGCTGCTAGTGTTGTCGGGTTTAAATAAAATACTATCTATAATAAAATCTAAATCTAAAATAAAATGGTTCTAAATCTTCTAAAAAAGTACGTACCCCATTAACCCCAGCTTGAAGTTATATTGATCTGCTGTAACTAAAAAGAAGTTGACATCCACTGTCATATTTTCCACTTTTACAAGTGTCATTAATATAAGCTTTTGTAGTAATAACAATGGGTTGTAATACTCTGTCCACCATTTTTAAAAGTCTATCCCAGCGACTATCGGTCTTCCGTGGGGGTGGGGGAGTCTGATTTTTATGAATCAGTAATAAATACGGCACTGGGATAACTGGAGATGTCACTGCAAAAAATTTACTTCATCATTTATAATGCCTTTTTCTATATATTTTTGAATCAATACAGTTATCCCAGTGCTGTATTTATTACCGAAGATTTTAAAAAATCAGAACCCATTGTTATTACTACAAAATTTTATATTAAAGACACTTTATCCGTCATTGAGAAAGTGGAAAATATGACATTGGATGTCAGCTTCTGTTTTGTTACAGCAGATGTAGCCTCATTGTATACGTATATATCACATCAAGCTGGGGTAAATGAGGTATGCACTTTTTTAGAAGATTTTGAACCATTTTATTTTAGATTTAGCTTTTATTATAGATAGTATTTGAATCATTTAAATGTTTTCTTTTTTTTAAAGCAGGAAAATTTTGCCCCCTCCTATGCTAATCTGTTCATGTCAGCCTGGGAAAATGATGTAATATGGACTAATCATCAATGAAGCAATTATTTTAAAATCTGGATACGCTACATTGATGATATTTTATGTGTCTGGACAGGCCTGAGAATGGAATTAGACACTTTTTGTGAATTTTTGAACAATTATACCTTAAATATAAAACTTACTTTCAATGTCACCAATAGTGTAGTTAATTACCTGTATCTCGCCATCTTTACGGAAGGGGGAAACATTAGAAAAACTACATGAAACCGACTGACAGCAATTCTTATATCACACTAGATAGCAGTCATCACAGCAACTGGCTGGATAACATCCCAAAGACACAATTACAAAGGATCAGAAGGAATTGCATGAGGGAAATAGATTATGTAGAACAAACAGTAATGGTTACTAAGATGTTCTACAATAAAGGGTATAATGAAAAAAGTCTAAATGAATATATGGAAGGAGTTAAAAAAAATTGATAGAAATGGAATGGTAAAAAAGAAAGAGAAAAAATGTACTAATACGAACCAGAATTATGGTATAGCATTTATTACACAATATAGCAAAAATCACATGGTTATGGAAAGATTATTAAAAAGAATTGGCCTTTATTACTAAAAGACACTCATTTAATAGGTGAAATTCCAACTGTACCTAGGTTCATAATTACACGAGCTAGAAACCTGGGGAATCAATTAACTAATAGTACGCATAAAACAGTAGAGGAAGGGAAAGGGAAAATAAAAATGAAAGGTTTATTTAGATTTGGCCCATGCAATGTATGCAGATCACCTAAAAATCAAGCCATTAAGACCCAAAAATTCAACTCAAATCAGACTGGAAAGGGATTTAATATAGATCAATTTATTACTTGTAATACTGAAAATGTTATATATTTATTAGAATGTAAATATGCTTAAAAATATGTAGGGAAAACCATTAAAGACAAGACTTGGTGAGCATATAAATAATATTAGAAAAAGGAGCATCAATTCTCAATAGGATCGATAATCTACATGTTTGGAATTGAGAAGGTTACCCCCAAATGTTCTTGTAAAGCCTTGATAAAGACCTGTTAAAAGTAGAAATGCGTTGGAAATTATTTTACAATTTTTTTATATGCTTGTTTGATCCTTGCCAAATGGGAGTATAATCTTGCTTCTTTTAAATCTGTCCAATAAAATTGACCTTGCACTAGGAGTGAGCTTCTCTGTCTCTTCTCTGACCCTATACATGATGCGGAGAGACTGCAGCCTGTAACCCCTAGTAGCCGGAATTGCGGATGCATGCTTTGCTGACGACAGAGGAGAATACTCAAACCGCTCAACCAAACAGCGTGGAAACAACACAGAGCATGCACAGACCAACGATACTGGATACTGGAGAAATACCACCAGGCCTAGAGACTGCATGTGAATCTACTAACGGTGAGCTTGGCTAATGAGGACACAAGTGTGCTGTGTAACTGTGTTTTTTATATTAATCTCTATCTTCAGGCACTCAGTACACATAGAATTTGTCTTTATTGTATTATAATATCAGATAGGCTTAGTCACCCTTTTTAAGTCAGTGTGACCTGAGTTTGCCAATTTTGAATCCCTTAGTGCTTATCGGACACTCGTTTGGGAAACCTTGTTTAAGTTTTTGCTGTATTGTCTATTCTTTTCTAGAATAGCTTAATAAAGGATCAAGTCCAATGTTCCTGAAAGATTCCTGTGGACTTTTATTTCTTACAGAATTCAAAAGGGCTGATCAAAACTGAATTTCTACATTAGCAGTAACCTAATGCACCTTCACTCTACTAATATTACCTTTGTCTGATTGAAATGTTGTAGACATATCAATATATATGGGTATTTCTTTTATATATGACCACAACGCAATAATCAACTTGATCATCCACTTGATCCACCCTACCACTTAGTTGACTCTTGGTCAATGTGACTTGACTACAAAAAATGGAAGTAGAGGCGGAACATGAACAAGAGGCTCTTTGCATCTCTTCAGATAGAAAAACAAATCCTTTGGTTCTGAAGAGCTAAAGAAAATTGATCTAAAACCTACTTTAGATGTTCTTTGGGTTGACTGATTAGCTCTCTTACATTTACTTCCCTATTTGTAAATTTTATTTTGATATCATGATGCATGTGTTTACAATATAAAACTAAATGCAATATTTTAAAAGACTGATTAGAGGTATACATTGATTGAAGTTGGCAGCGCTTGCATGCAACACTGATTAGAGGTATAACTTGATTGAGAATGGCTCTTATAATCCAGTTGTGATGCAACTCTGAATAAATGAATGTTCATGGATTATGGAACAATATTCTGTCACCACTTAGTTGAGTGACGGACCAAGGTGTCCTCCTTCTATTTGTTGCAGCAATGCACTAGCAACGCACGCAAGCATAGAGGGGCTGATTCAGCCCTGCGTCTCCACCAGCCAGGCTGGCGGAGACGCGAATCTTCGCCGATCTGCGCATGCACGTGCCTGTGCGACTCCGCCTTATGTAAAGGAGAAAAGGGGCGTGGAACGGGCTAAGCCCTGCTAATTGTTAGCGCAGCCTGCACCATATCTGGACATGGTGCAGGCGTATGGCAACCACAGAGAGGCAGGTAATGTCCTATGGACAGTTACCTGCCTCATTTAGTGTTAAAAAAAGTTTTTAAAAGAAATATATAATAAATATTATTTTATTATTTAAAATGTATGTGTGTGTGGGTTTTTTTAACATTATTTTTTATTTATTTATTTATTTTTCACTCTTGAAATCCGGCATTAAATGCCTGCTTTCCTGCTCGCAGCACACAATAGCACACAATAGCAGAGGCTCCGATACAGCATCCGGAGCCTCTGCGGTTTTTCTATGAGGAGAATGTAATGGGGACAAAATAGGATTGGTCAGTGATACTTTTGATATTTTCCCTGCATGCAAACACTAACATTCATTTTACCTCCCCTGCAATTCAACCTGGTTTTACTCCCCTGCACTTAAATAGTATGTAAGCTTAAATTCAGTTCATTAAGTAAATGAGTATATAAGTAGCAATTTGTTAACAAAGATAATATTTAATATTCAGAATGTCCAAAAGAATTAGTAATGTTGGTTTTCCATGCTAACCATAACTCATTGAGAATGATTATGTCTCCCTTACCAAAAAAATAGGATTGGACAGAAGAGGGTGTTGTCTTTCATACATAACTGTGTGTTCTCATATCCAAAAAACAAAGAAAGGGTCTGCACAGACTGAATTAATAAAAATCAGCCTTAATGGTAGTGAGGGTTCTATCAATGGTATACAAGAAACATCTCAACAATGGTGAAGCAGAGTTACTCCCCACTCCTCCCACCAAAAGACCATTATAAAGATGCACTCCTCACTAAGCCTAAAATATAACTTTTTAATATTAACCGCTAAAATAGTCCAAGATTGTGCATAATCAATTAAATAGTTAATACAATGTTACCAGAAGACCGTTGCCGATATGTTGCTCATCAATTTGAGAAATGGTGCTCATTTATTGGCTGCACCCATAGAATAAATATCCTAGGGTGATGGCTAGGTGCTAAAATCACAGCACCCCCACATAGTAACAAATAGGGCTCCTTGACAAAGCGGCGTGCCCAGCGAAACACGCGTCGGTAGGTTGCTACAACCAGAGACTGGACTGCTGCAGCATACGCTAAGTGCTTCTATGTGACCCATATTTATATTTGTTTTGGATGTTTGTTTGCGAGCAGGACAC
The DNA here is from genome assembly GCA_016617825.1 of Platyplectrum ornatum. Classification (NCBI taxonomy): domain Eukaryota; kingdom Metazoa; phylum Chordata; class Amphibia; order Anura; family Limnodynastidae; genus Platyplectrum; species Platyplectrum ornatum. The sequence continues at coordinate 4,976 of JABWIB010003047.1, read as the reverse complement.
TAGACTATGTATTATTATTACAGAATACAAGTGGATTATACGTTCATGAGGTGTTTTGCGAGATTGAGGGACTAATAGGGCTCCCCAGCGGAGTGAAGGGTACCTTGTGAGAGGACTTTTTAAATTTTGTTTTTTATTATTTATTATTTATTATTTTCTATTATAGGGATAGTTAGGTTATTGTCATACTGACTCTATTATCTTTTCTGTGGGTACGATCTTCATTTCCGGTTATCCCATTTATTTACTCTAATATTCTAATTGTATCCGTATTTGTTACTATGTGAGGGTGCTGTGATTTTAGCACCTAGCCATCACCCTAGGATATTTACTCTATGGGTGCAGCTAATAAATGAGCACCATTTCTCAAATTGATGAGCAACATATCGGCAACGGTCTTCTGGTAGCTTTTGTTAATTACATTGTATTAACTATTTAATTGATTATGCACAATATTGGAGTGCATATTTATAATGGTCTTTTGGTGGGAGGAGTGGGGAGTAACACCCACTCTGCTTCACCGTTGTTGAGATGTGTGTTCTCATATATCGCTGAATGAAGTAAAGATATTATTAGCTTTGTAATATGTATGTGGGAAATGTATAGTGAACCCATTGAATATAAGAAATTAGATCATAGTGATTTAGCAATTGCAAAATCCCAAAGATATGAATTCTCCTTCATTTGCTTTTACTGGAAAACATAATGAACCATTGCAAGTACATTCTTGTGCCAAAATCAATAAATAAAACAAACAGTTGTTAATCATAATATTAACAGTTTGATTCAATTCAGTAGCATATATGTTGGGAGGTATGTTAAGTAATAGTAAAATAATATTTTATATACTATTGTTGTATATTTCATTATGGATACAGAATTATACAGAATCTTAATACACAGTATTACATTTAAAGTTATTTCTGAATTTCATGTGGAAAAAAGGCAACTCCCTATTTTGCAAATACTTCAGAAGAACATCTGATTGCTCTTTAGGCACTTTCAATGTATTTAGAATGAAAAAAGCAAAAGATTAAGCAATGACAAGCAATCTGTGTTTGTAGATTTAAGCGACACAGCCTCACAAAAATAAATTACATTAAAGAACTTATTTTCAGAAACTGCTTACAAAGATGAATCAAGCACAATTACTGAAGTATATGCAGCTGCCAATCTGAAACCAATGATACTATGAAGAAAAGCGCAATTTATTAGATGAAGAAAAACACATTATTTAAAGCAACACGGTGCCATGACTACTAGTTCTTTAAAAATAATCACCAAAATAATGTCCTAGTTCAAAACATTAAAGCAAGCCTTTTGTAACAGCCAAACGGACTGTCAGCTGGGAAGTGCTTTCATTATGACCCGCATGGCAGAGAATTGATTGGGTTTGTAATATATGATTTCGTCAATGTCACCAAATAAAAATGTTTGTCCCAATCCAGTGAATGGAAAGGCATCGCGTCAAAGTCTTCTTTGATAGAAGTAGCAAATAGAAATAATAACGCTAATTAAACATCATGGCGTTGGCTGATGCAAATGTTATACAGCAAACAGACATAATGAATGTTTATCTTCTTCTAAGTGAATCACTTACAAAGTGATAACAAATGATATCTACACAAAACAAATAAACAATTCATGATCACAATGTGTTTCTAATTTCAGCAATCTTCATGTTCTAAATTGAGAAACTTCATTCACCATTGCATTTGTGCTGACATCAGAACATCCAGCAAACACAACAAATATTGCAAACCTGCAGCTAAACAAAACATTGAACAGTTTGTATATAGGACAAAACAATATCACACATACTAGAAACTCTAGATAATCTTACAGACTCTGGTGTCTTACTACTACTTAATGGTAGGTCTTGCACCTACGCACACAGGCGCACAGTCAAGAGCAGGTAAAACCAGGTTGAATTGCAGGGGAGGTAAAATGAATGTCAGTGTTTGCATGCAGGGAGAATACTTTAATTTTGCACACAGATACTGACCAGCATTACTGTTATAGTTATTAGACTTGTGCTAGGAAACATCATCTCTCATCTATGATTGCAAGAAATTAAATCTACCTCCCCTAAAATTTAACATGGTTTTTAATCTGCCAAAAGATTCTATTCTTCTCTTCTATAGCTACAATATGTAGAACTAGATTCAAACCAGCAACTCTTTATATTATCTGCAGCAAGGTCATATTATTGGAACGCAATCTGGAACGCAATCTGCTCTATATATATGTTCTAAAATGTCACTGTTTACAGGCTAAGATTAAGGGGCTAGGTTACATTTGGAAGTGGTTAGATTTACTATAATAGTGTACATAATACTGTTCAAAACCACAAACATTTTAAGTCCTCATAGATTTGGGTGTCATATGGGTGTCAAAAGTCATTGGAGTACGCATACAGATGCATGGAGGGTGTCACAAGTCAGTTGAGTACTCATACAGATGTCTGGAGGATGTCTCAAGTCAGTGGAGTACTCATACAGATGTCTGGAGGGTGTTACAAGTCAGTGGAGTACTCATACAGATGTCTGAAGGGTGTCACAAATCAGTGGAGTAGTCATAGAGATGTCTGGATAGTGTCACAAATCAGTGAAGTACTTATACAGATGTCTGGAAGGTGTCACAAGTCAGTGGAGTACTCATACAGATGTCTGGAGAGTGTCACAAGTAGTGATGTGCGCCAGGCATTTTTTGTGGTTTTGGATCTGGATCTGGATCTCCCTTCGTGTTTTGGATCTGGATGTGTTTAGCCAAAACCGCCCTTGTGGGTCTGGATTTTTTTGCAAAAAATTGCTAAAACCGCAGAATTTGGGCCATTTTTTGTCCCTAAAGTATTATAAACCTCAATAACATTAATTTACACTCATTTCTAGTCAATTGTGACCCCTTCCCAGCTCACAAAATAGTTTTCACAGAGNTTCNACTTCCANNATAGCACGTCTACTGCCACTACCTATCATGCAACCACCCCTGAAGTTTAATAAAGTACCCAAAAACACTATCTCTGCTCCAAGAGCATAAAACACAGAGACACCGCTTATCACAAGCCAGGAGGGCTTAACCTGCAACTGAAGCTACAACTCCCAACATGCACCAACAGCAAATGCAATATTATGCTAACATAGCATGCAATGTTCAGTATATACCTACTATACACCCAATATACAACAGTATAATATCCTGTATGTATATATACAGTTTTGTGAATTTTAAGCATTGTACACATCTCTTCAGGGCGCACTGTGTGAGATAAAGTGCAGGGCATAAAACTAAATACTTTATTTAAACACTGTACAGTAAAACCTTTGGCAGCATTAAATACAAAACACAATATTAAATATATAAATAAATATTAACATAGTTCAATAAAAAAATTACATTACGGAACTACCAACATTATAGGAGACCATACTACCGATATGTGAGGATAAGAGCAGGGCATACTACCGGTATGTGAGGCTAAGTGCAGGGCATACTATGTGAGGATAAGTGCAGGGCATACTACCGGTATGTGAGGCTAAGTGCAGGGCATACTAACAGTATGTGAGACTAAGTGCAGGGCATACAATGTAGTACTTACTATGGCAGACTGGGTTGCTGGCAGGCAGGTATGGGTTGTCAAGTCCTTCACTTCTTCCATGTAACAGCAGCAGAGTGTAGGGGCAGAGAGAAGGGGAG
>JABWIB010003046.1:38638-50247 GCA_016617825.1 Platyplectrum ornatum | reverse complement strand
CAGCAATATCGTCAGCGACTGACGATTTCTAGAAATCGTCATTTAGTGAATTCCCCCCCCAGTACGGTAATCCTTTTTTAGGGGAAGGTGGGTGGTGGCTGATGGGATGCAATAAGTTGTTCTTGTCTGTGGGTTTTTTGTACAGTGACGTGGAGAATGAGGTACCCGTCCTACGTATCAGGACATCCAGGTAATGTATCTGGGTATAGCTGGTTTCATACGTAAATTTAATCGTTGGGTCCAGTGTATTAACNGCCTCCATGTTGTTTTTAAATTCTGTTTCTTCTCCATGCCAAAACATTATTACGTCATCAATATATCTTTTGTAGAAAAGAATCCTTGTCCTCCATATCGGGTTGTTTAGGAATAACTTGTCTTCCACTGCAAACATGTATGCATTTGCATACGTTGGTGCAGACTGTGGTCTCACATTATTATACTACAGGGGGAGCAGACTGCGGTGCCACATTATTATACTACAGGGGGAGCAGACTGAGGTGCCACATTATTATACTACAGGGGAGCAGACTGTGGTGTCACATTATATTACAGAGGGAGCAGACTGTGGTGTCACATTATTATACTACAGGGGGAGCAGACTGTGGTGTCCCGTTATTAGACTACAGGGGAGCAGACTGTTGTGGGGATCNGATATATGTATTTGATTTTTAAATATTTTGAATTTTAAACTATGATGTATATGTCAGTGAACTATGCCAGTTTTGCTGATTAAGTGTCTANTTTTTACGAACAATAGTGAATAGCAGGATAAGATGCCAACAGATGTTACTCCAGGAAGTCACAAGTTGCTGAAGTCACTGACTCCTAATATGATTGTAATAGTATAAAAGTCATGGAGTCATTTCACTATTAAAACAGGTTCAGTGCTGGCACTAGCATGTGTGCTGCTGGTGTCATGGCTGACCTCCTCGTTTGTATATACTCTTGTCTGGTTTATTAAAAGTAAGCCTAATATTTCTTGATGCGGTAAGCCCGGGATTCCAAATCATCAGAGAGGAGATGTGCCCCTTTGAATGTTCTACAACTTCTGACTACACTATTCCGAACACTAAGTAACATTGCAATGGGATTTACTCCTTTCTTACTTAAATAACGTAGTCAGGGTTTGTATGACTTCCAATTTATTGCTTCTCTTTGTTGAACAAGAGATCTTAAAACCAAGATAATAAGTCAGACCTAAATGTGGGTATATGTTTGTGATTGTTGTTTTGGAATTGTATTGTTTTGTATAACTGTTTTATTGTTTGTGTAATTGTTTGTCTGCTATTTGTTTCAGTTTAATATTATGTGTATCTGAGAGAATTTACATTTTTTAGATTGTTGTCAGCAGAAATATAGAATAATTTGGGAATTAGGTATGATTTAGAGTTGCACTTACACCTTTATTTAGGTGCACGGGTAGAGCCAGGTCCGGACTGGGACTAAAAAGCAGCCCTGGCACTTAATGAATGCAGGACTACCTAGAGCTATCCACCAATCAGACTGCTGATAGTCATCCTCCTCATTTTCCTAGCCGGCAGCCAATCAGTACACATTGGTGGAGCACTAGAGAGCGGCACATCACTCAAGTGGCCCATCTGGCATTTGCCAGAAGTGCCAGATCGCCAGCCCAGCCCTGGGTAGCGCTGAGCAAATCTATGTTGCAATGTGAAGGGTGAGATTACATTTTATTGTGTGCTGAGAGAGCACCAGTTTTGCACGATTAATGCACATACTGCATAAATAGTTTAACTTTAAAAACTTAAAGTTCAGCTAGGAAATGTTGTCTTTCAATGCTAATCCTGTTTAAATAGTTTAGACTTTTTCCCCCTATAGTTTAATGTTTGGTTTTGCTCAGGTCTAGCAGTTGTTTTGCTCTTAGATCCATTATATTTAGCAGATTTACAGTTATCTATAGAAGCTGATTTTGTTTTGGAATGTGTTTTGTCCTAAACTGGTTTGATTGGATGTTTCCTTCAATGGTCCCCCTAAAGGTTTTTGAATAGGATTATTCAAAAGTGTATTTGAACCCAGGCGGTTAGCAACCCTAATTATAGACGGATGATAATAATTATGGGTGGGATCAAATAGTATTAAAAAGGGACGCCTTTTTTAGTGTAGGAGAAGGAAGGTAACATGCCAGGCAAGGGATTAAAGGCTTTTAAAGTAAAGTACAGGATTCCCAGGTGAAAGTCTACTGTATTGTAGAAGGTGAAAGAGTTAGGATAAAAATTGGTAAAAAAGTGTAAATTATGATAAACTAGCAGATCAGGTCAATATATGGTTAATTGTGTGCAAGCAGCTAGAGGCAGGAAGAGGGAGAGCAGAGACGGTCACATGTTATAACGTGGTCACTGCATCCTCTCCCTATAATGAGGAAATACATCACAGCTACAAATATTGAATCCAAATAACCCATTTATGTCCAATTTATGACCAATGTATGTTTTTGGATGTGTTTGTATATATGTATGTATGTATGTATGTATGTATGTATCCTGATATTATAAAATTGCAGCATTCTGAGACATCAGATCCATATGCACAAACAGACAGCTCTAGGAAATATTTCTCCCTCACCCAGTGCATCATATGCAGATGCTGATACATCAGTTGATAAAATAACATCAGCCGTAGAACATTTTTGTTTTGTTTTTGTTGTTTTGAGTCCATGTAGAACACTGATTAGAACACAGAATGTAATTACATATAATGGCATATCATATGTCAAACCTCTCACTCAGAAATCAGAAGCTTATGCAGAGCAGGAGGCTGACTATCCACTGGACAGAGTGTGTAATATGTGTAATACATCCTGGTTTATGGTATTGTTGGAGGTGTGAATGTGGATGCTGATTGTGGGCAGCGAATATTGAAAAGCAAGTTAATGGAAGTTAAAAGCAGCATTACTTGAATGTACACCAGCCTATAGAACAACTCCCTTACCGCAGATAATGGAGATTCTAGAGGATTGAGAGAAGGAGAAATGGAGACAGGCTGGGACAAGGGGTAAAAAGAAAACCTAAACAAGGGGGCGGGCCACAGCCTAGATTACTTTCCAGTTCAGGACTGTGTTTCTGGTGCCATGGGAAGGGACACATTAAAAAGGATTGTCCCAAACGTGTTGTGTCACCCACATGCCCAGTCAATTTGCTGGGGGCAGATGTATTAAAAGCATTACATGCCAATATAAAATACAAAGAAATAGAAAATGATAGTAAATTACCCAGAGTACAAAAGGATATAATACATGCTGTTGTGCGAGTGTTTTTATCTTTAAAGGACTGTCTGAAATGTAGCAGTATTTTGAAAAGAAAAAGAAAGGACATTCATGAGGAAGAAACTGAAAATCCTGAGTACTGGAAGGATCTTGGTATTCCAGACGTCTTATGGTCAAAAGGAATGATGTGGGACTTCTGAAGATAACACCTGTATAATTAAAACTAACAGCAAATGCAGTACCTGTGACAGTACAGCAATATACCTTAAGTACAGACCATAAGAAAGCCTTGCAGAAAGAGGGGATGATCAGTAAATCACCCTTCAATACTAATTTCCCGTTAAAGAAGTTACAGGATGGAGAGACTGTTTCCAGTTACTTTATGATCTAAGGGAAGTGAACAAGAGACTTGAAATTCCTACACCTAATTCCTGTACCTAACTAACATACTTTATTTAACTCTATTAGTCCAAAGACAAGAAAGTTTCTTTGATAGACTTGGCTAATGCATATTTTTAGTTCCACTTACAGAAGACTTACAGAAGCTGTTATCAGCCTTCACCCAAGATGGGCAACAGTACTGCTGGACAAGACTGCAACAAGGGGGAGCCACCAGTCCATCTGAATTTACAGAAGCCATGTCAATACTGTAGTCCTTAAGTGATGGATGCCTATCTATTCAAAAGAGACACAGCTTTTGCAGTATGTGGACGACTTACTCCTGACTACAACAGATAAGGACATTTGCAAGACTGAATCTATTCAGTATTCAGATGACCTGAATACTAAAGAGAACAGGAAGATTATGAGGGACCAGACCATGACTGTGTGCAAATGATGGAACAAGAAAGGACTCAACAGGTTAATTTGCACCAGACTCCAATAACCAACCCAACTTTTTCTTTTTACACTGATGGTTCCAGCTACTACCATGAAGGCAGAGATGTGCTGGCTATGCTAATGTCACCAGTCATGATGTCATTGAGGCTGCAGCACTGTCTCCTGGTACCTCAGCACAAGCAGCAGAACTAATGGCTCTGATTCGAGCACTTAAACTTTCATAAAATAGAAGCACAAGAGACCCCTANAGGGGTATGGATGAAGAACAAATTATTATGTATACCAAGGACATTGTATGCACCTATGTTACAAGTTGCTTATGGCCCTGGTCACAAGGGTAAACGACAAATGTCTGAAGTTGTGCAGCAACATTGGCTGGCACCAGGCTTCTACGTAGCAGCAGCCAACTATGTAGCACACTGTTGGATTTGTGGGGAAAATAATCCAGGACAATGAGTTAAAACACAGATGGGAAAAATTCATACAAAATTTTCCCTCTTCAGAGACTGAGAATTCACTATATCCATATACCAAAATGTGGAACATGCGTATACACTATATGTACAGACCTGTTCAGTAGATGGCCTGAGACCTGGCCTGTATCAAAAGCAAACAGCAAAGAGTAATGAGTGAGGTGGTTTGTAGATATGGTATTCCAGAGGTTATAGAATCAGATAGAAGTACACATTATAAAGGAGAGATAATGTAAAAAGATTTAGGATACAGGAAACCTTGGATAGAATGTTTAAATTCAACTTTGTTTGCATTAAGAACTACACTGGATAGAAGTTATAACATAGACATGGGGATATGGATGGTTATATTTTGTCATTAACTAAACATTTTACTAATGTACAGGTAGAGGTTTGTTCTTCTATTTCTGTTGCAGATAACGTGAGAGGAGCATTTGAACCCAGGTTTACTGGTCCTTATCAAGTCTTACTTCCATGAAGTTGCCTGGAAGAGATACCTGGGTACACGTTTCCCATTGCTAGAAGACATCAGTACGAGTTGATCAGTATTTTTATACTTACTACTTGACAGCCCAGACAGGAGGATATTGCATGACTATTGAGACAGTTAGGTTCTTAAAATGATCCAGAAAAAGTTATACATGAGAATGTTTTAGATGTTTCATATGTTTTAGAGGTATTAGAATAATAGAACGAGTTCAAGAAAAAAATATAAAAATCCATCTTCAGGATGAAATTTGGGTAAACTGGGATTTCAGTTGGGAATTAGAGGTTGGATAATGGGTATACTATTATGGTTGGATAAAATTGCAGGGATTGTTCTATTCTGTTCTGTTATAAGATTCTGATGTGTTGTTTCTCTATTACAAGGAAAACAATTAAAAGGAAACTAAATAGAAAACAAAAGCCTGAACTTATACAGAATGTGAGATATACCAGACCTGAACCTACTGCTGCAGCCACCTATGATGAACTTTCTGATAACCACCTAAACCCAACACACAACTAGAGACATTTATGATGATATAGTGAATCTGGGGCATGCAATCTGGGGTGTGAACGGCTATTGCCCTCTACCAGGAGTCACCAAAAGGAAGCATCACCTGCCTAAGGAAATAACACTTGACTTGAAATTATTTTTGTCTATTTGCATGATTCTGGTTAGGTAGACTAGTTAAAAATAATTATACAAATTTGGGACTGTGGGGATCTGATGTATTTGATTTTTAATTATGTTTTAAACTATGAAATGTATATGTCAGCGAACTATGCCATATTTGCTGATTAAGTGAATACTCAGTTGAACAGGAAACTTCCTATGTCTATTTTTTGGGAACAATAGTGAATAGCAGGATAAGGCTCAACAGATGTTACTGCAGGAAGCCACTAGTTGCTGAAGTCACTGATTCATAATATAATTGTAATTATAAAATCTCTGGAAAAGTGTGAATATATGGAGGAAAACTTCTGAATGACTAATTGTCGTATTACGGGGCTGCACAATTGGTTCTTTCCTTGTATTCTTGGTTCACACGAGAGCCACAGCACCATCTAGTGGAGGACGTTTATTACTACACGAAGGATAATTGTGATGTGCAAGATTACAAGTTTATTCATTGTGAGTAGATTTTTTCACCATTATTTTACCTGAGCGGATGGAGAAGTGGAGAAGGTCTTAGTAGTGCTTTTGAAGAAATCAAGAGACATTTTTCGTCTGGAGTTCAGATTGTTTGTTAAATTGAATCAATTTTTTTTGTGAAGGACTTTTATCGAATCATCAGTTGATAGGGGTGTTTAGTTCTGTGGAGTTTTGTTATTATACTCTTCGAGGTTATTAATTTGCATCTTGCCAGCGTACATGGTAATTGGATATAACTGAGGATTGGACATCGTAGCTGGGCACAGCATGACTGGACACAGACAGAGACCGATGGCTGGAGGCATACGGGGGCAGGAAGGGAGCACAAAATGAATACAGGGGTATAAAGCTACAGAATAGCTAGCTGTATGTAAACATGGGGATCAACAGTTTACAGAAGCATATAGGGCTCTGTGTATTGTATGGTAGTGATTACGATGTAGTCAGTATTGTATGGTAGTATATAGCATGCAGTCTGTATTGTGTATGTAGTCTAGATTTTTCCACCTAAAATGAATTTTAACCCCTTCCCACCCTGGGGTATGCATGTACGCCCTGGCAGGAAGAGAGTTTGCACAAACAACAACTCTGCCTTTGATAGCAGCCATCAGTAGTAATAGCCAGTAATAGTCTATTTGATCCCCCCATCTTTGTGATTGGCTAGTCATTTCTAACATTTCTGTCCTCAGAAATGACTAGCCAATCACAGAGATTGGGGGTATCAAATAGACTATTACTAGCTATTACTAGTGATGGCTGCTATCAATGGCAGACCACTTGGGAGGACCCTACCTGCCTGCCAGGGCTGGATAAAATGAATAAAATGGGAAATCTGCTATAAAAGGGACATTTTTTCGTTTTACCATCACTGTCCTCTAATATGCAGTTAAACACTTAAAGGGTTAACAAACTTCCAAGATGCTGTTTTGGATACTTTGAGGGGTGCAGTTTTCTAAATGGGGTTATTTATGGGGGTGTCTAACAGGCCCCTGAAAATCACATCCAGAATGAACTGGTCCCTACATTTATGAAACTTTGAAATTCCCTCTCCGTGTATATTGAAGAAAACAACAACAACTCTTTAATGCATGTGATTTATTTGCACTTGACATGTATATATAAAAGTGCAAGAGCTGATTAACAATAGAGAGAAGCTGAAATGTTTTGATTTTAGAATTATCTTCTGTAGGATAATTTACTCTACTAAAGGTAAGAGACTGTATCCAGACTTAAGGGTAAACTGTGCATGTAAGACCCTGTTCCATGTACCAAAGTGTCTTTACTTTCCATACACAAGAGTATAGTGCACTCATCCTGGCACTTTCCTTATACATGCGGAAGTTAAGGTGACAACCTTAAGTTACCCACACGCATCCCTATGTGAATAGTCCCTTAAGGAATGAGATCCATGTTGTAAAATTTAAATGGCTACACCCATTCACCATGTCCAACTACACATGTGCGAAGTGCATTCACACTGCATGGACGGAAAGCTAAATGCTCGACAGACTTGATCTGGTCCATTATGTTAAAATATTAAAGTAACTTATTGCTTCCAAATTTTTAAAACTCGCATACAATCAACTTAGTTGATCCACATTGGCAATCATTCCATTTTCCAGTATCNNACATTTCTACACAACCCTCCGCCCCATTGGCATCATTAGGTTCACCAGGAGACCAGTTTGTGTAAGAGATTAAATCACCTCCAGGATACCTAAAGGTCAGGTGTACTGGTATATCATTTATGCCTAACATAACATTCACCCCCATCTGTGAGCGCACAGAAAACACAGCAGCATTCTCCGCCGCATTCATTGGAGAAGCCAGTTGACCACCGGCATTGGTACAAANTGTTTTTCCATCATTATAATTTGCTTGATTCCCATTGGTAACATAGATCTTGTTACCAGCTGTAGCTGCTCCCTTGAAAAAGCTGAAGGCTGAAATAGAATGAAGAGGAAGATTGATTGGACAGTGGAGTATATTATCTGGAGAGTGGATCATAGAGCCGCGTATAAAAAACCCACGAGGATTCCTTATCGTAAGAGGTGGAAAAAGGCGCACGTCGCACTTTTTCCTGCCTTCACGCGGGATTGAATTGGCCAAATGTCTTAGAGCTCTTTTTACAAAGCCCTTATCACTTTGTTTTGCAGTTTTCTGCCCTTATTTCTTCAGATTGAAGTGTCTGAAATTTATTAACTCTCAGAGCGTTAATATCGACCCCCCCTTCACACCCCTTTTCCTCCTTGTCATAGTTGTTATTAGAGGCAGGAAAATGGGGGGGGAGCTGGGATACTATTGCCTCCCCTCCAAAAAAAACTGTTTTAAAAAAAGTCAATGGTGTTCCTTGTTCATATGAACTACATAGGATTAAGAAGTATGAATGAAAAAAAAAAAACATTTTAAACAAGAAATGTTTCTTGGGAATGTACAATTATTTAGTACACATAGAGGTTCTAAGTCGGTCAAGTGCACTCCATGACACTCCCCTCCCTTGGGCGAACAGGAGTTATGCGGTCATAGGGCTGCCTTAATCGACTCTTCAGATCTACATTCTTCTTAAAAACCTCCCAATCCCTACTGTCCTAGAATGTTTGTGAGACTCCCGAAATTGGGCAAAGTTCACCTGGTATCCCAGGAGGGTCTGCAAATCCCGGGAATTGAACAAAGGCCACAATCAGCACGATGATCATTGCGTTTGCCATCCAGGGGCGTGGATTTTATATAAATCGCGCCCTCAGCTGTAGCATAAATACCAATGCTTAGAATTTAGTACTGTACGTGTGTATACGCACACACACACACAAACACACACACACACGTAAAGTACTATATCTAAAGTAAAGTAAAGTATCTATTCCAGATCCATAATAAAACAAAAATCATATGCATTGGCTGAAATGAACCAACCTTTTAGCTGCTTTGCTACCTTTGATTGCAGATCAGTTAGTATCCCACTCTGACTTGTCACTTGTGCGGTAAGAGCTTGCAGGGCTATAGAAAGAATGGTTTATAGTTTATTTAAGATCTATGATACATCACAAGTTCAGGAAATCAATAAAACGTCCATAGATTATAACTTATTATCAATTTGATATAATTGCTCCTGCATCATGTTGATGATAAAGGACTGGATTCAGACTTCCACATTGCTGATGATTTCTGCACATAGCATGGGAATTAGGATCCCAGGCTGTTTTTAAGCCAAAGTGTCGTCTGCATTTAACTTTTTCTTTACGGCTGGTAGTTGACCAGTGGCTGAGACTTGTCTGATACTTATCAGTTGTTTTCCCAGTTACATTGGGTGGATCAGTGAGGTATTTAGAATAAGCTGGTGGTTTTCATTGTTTATTCAAAGCTTTACTTGCTGTGCTCTGTGCTTCCATCAAACTTAAAAGTAATCGGTTATTAGACAAAAAGATCAAAAGTCCCCTAAACTAAATTAAATACATGGCAAGTAATATTGTCCTCCTTCAGTTTAATTGATTTCTAGGATTTAGATAAGGTTGTGGGTTATCAGAAGTCATGTCTTCCAGTATTGGGAGACTTAATGTCTACTATGTCTGCATGGTGGAAAAATTCAGTTGAGGAGTGAGCTCAGAAAAAGAACATACAAGGGATTTGACCAGCAATGTATATGATTCCCCTGGCTGACAGCTACTATAGATGTTCCACTATAAAAACATGGGCATTTTGTTGTACCTGTGTGGTAACTGGTAACCAGGCTTTGTTTGCTCTCCACAGAACCTAACCTCTTGTTACTGATACTAGTTTTCTATAGGAGCTTGACCACTCCCCAATATGGCTGCTGCACACTTTCAAATGGAGGACTGTCTTACTACAGACATCCTGGTTACACATAATGTAACATGGTTAGGGACTCACCTACTGGAGGTGCCTTGACGCTGGGCAGATGAGCTTAACCCAATATAACAATAGAGAGAAGCTGAAATGTTTTGGTTTTAGAATTATCTTCTTTAGGGTAATTTAAGATGAAATACTATAAAGGTAAGAGACTGTATCCAGACTTAAGGGTAAACTGTGCATGTAAGGCCCTGTTCCATGTACCAAAGTGTCTTTAATTTCCATACACAAGAGTATAGTGCACTCATCCTAGCACTCTCCTTATACGTGCGGAAGTTAAGGTGACTACCTTAAGTTACCCACCCAGGGTAACCAACCGTCTTACTGTGTGTGAGGGATCTTGGATCTTGGTCACCTCCTTGACTAGGGCCCTTCTTCCCTGATTGCTCAGTTTAGATGGCTGGCCAGATCTAGGAAAAGTCCTGGTGGTTCTGAATTTCTTCCATTTAAGGATCATGGAGGGCACTGTGCATTGAATGCAGACGCTTCGATTGTAGAAGCTGTAGTCTCCGGTCACAGGGAAAAGGGGCATAACGGTTGCCCCTTTTCCCTGCATGCTATTCATAGCTGCATGTTTCTACTTGCTATGGCTGCACAAAACTCTGGATCAGGTCCACTATGTGGGACCTTTTATAGACAGACGTGTGGCTTTCCAAATCATGTTCAATAAACTGAATTCTACACAGTGAACTCCAATAAAGCTGTAGGAACATCTCAAGGAGGATCAGTGGAAATAAGGTGTACATGAGCTCTTGTACAGTGAGCTTCATGGCAAAGGCAAAGTGCGAATACTATGTACATGGGATTTTTTCATTTTTTATTTTTAATAAGTTTGCAAAATTCTCCTTAAAAAATCTCACGTCGTCATTATGGAGTATTGTTTTTTTAAATTGGAGTATGCTTTTAAAAAAAATGTTATTAGGTTTAGAAAATCTTAAAATTAAATACAAAGAACAACCAATAAAACTAACTGCCAAATAACCAATAAAATGCATGTACTTGTGTACTTGGAAATCATTAGCAGCTGGCATAATCCTGTCTGCATATATATTGTAAGGCGCATGTTTACTGAGTTACTGCACTCAAAGTGCTCATGCATGGAAACTCTGAATCAAGGATAGGAAATTCTCTGCCATTGAGTCTTTAAAAAGTGCATAATGTTCAGCAGTGAAGAAAAAGATTGCCTTGTATAAATTAAACTTTTCCAATATCCAGTAAACAGACAGCATCATCACTTCCAGCGACCCAGCACTAACACTAGAACTATTGACAATAACACTGGCTGACATAACTGACATAAAAGAGTGAAATGAATGACTGTGAGTGAATGTGAATACCTGAAATGTCACTGTCTCCTTTATCCCCTTTTAGCCCTGATGGTCCCAGGTCTCCTTTTAATCCAGCAGGTCCTGCAATGCCTGGTGGTCCTACTGATCCTTGTGGTCCTGCACCAAAAAAACATATATATATATATATATATATATATATATATATATATATATATATATATATATATCGCTCCCATTGATGTCATTCCTTTTTATTTTGTAACTCTACCTGGTTCTCCTTT